>JAVTVY010030485.1:0-13411 GCA_036873755.1 Hanleya hanleyi | reverse complement strand
TTTGTACTAGTTGATGTGGAGTATCCTGTTTTGGTGGGTGTTTGTACTAGTTGATGTGGAGTATCCTGTTTTGGTGGGTGTTTGTACCAGTTGATGTGGAGTATCCTGTTTTGGTGGGTGTTTGTACTAGTTGATGTGGAGTATCCTGTTTTGGTGGGCGTTTGTACTAGTTGATGTGGAGTATCCTGTTTTGGTGAGTATTTGTACTAGTTGATGTGTAGTATCCTGTTTTGGTGGGTGTTTGTACTAGTTGATGTGGAGTATCCTGTTTTGGTGGGTATTTGTACTAGTTGATGTGGAGTATCCTGTTTTGGTGGGTATTTGTACTAGTTGATGTGGAGTATCCTGTTTTGGTGGGTGTTTGTACTAGTTGATGTGGAGTATCCTGTTTTGGTGGGTGTTTGTACTAGTTGATGTGGAGCCTCCTGTTTTGGTGGGTATTTGTACTAGTTGATGTGGAGTATCCTGTTTTGGTGGGTATTTGTACTAGTTGATGTGGAGTATCCTGTTTTGGTGGGGATTTGTACTAGTTGATGTGGAGTATCCTGTTTTGGTGGGTGTTTGTACTAGTTGATGGAGTATCCTGTTTTGGTGGGTGTTTGTACTAGTTGATTTGGAGCCTCCTGTTTTGGTGGGTATTTGTACTAGTTGATGTGGAGTATCCTGTTTTGGTGGGTGTTTGTACTAGTTGATGTGGAGTATCCTGTTTTGGTGGGTATTTGTACTAGTTGATGTGGAGTATCCTGTTTTGGTGGGTGTTTGTACTAGTTGATGTGGAGTATCCTGTTTTGGTGGGTGTTTGTACTAGTTGATGTGGAGTATCCTGTTTTGGTGGGTGTTTGTACTAGTTGATGTGGAGTATCCTGTTTTGGTGGGTATTTGTACTAGTTGATGTGGAGTATCCTGTTTTGGTGGGTGTTTGTACCAGTTGATGTGGAGTATCCTGTTTTGGTGGGTGTTTGTACTAGTTGATGTGGAGTATTCTGTTTTGGTGGGTATTTGTACTAGTTGATGTGGAGTATCCTGTTTTGGTGGGTGTTTGTACTAGTTGATGTGGAGTATCCTGTTTTGGTGGGTGTTTGTACTAGTTGATGTGGAGTATCCTGTTTTGGTGGGTGTTTGTACTAGTTGATGTGGAGTATCCTGTTTTGGTGGGTATTTGTACTAGTTGATGTGGAGTATCCTGTTTTGGTGGGTATTTGTACTAGTTGATGTGGAGTATCCTGTTTTGGTGGGTGTTTGTACTAGTTGATGTGGAGTATCCTGTTTTGGTGGGTATTTGTACTAGTTGATGTGGAGTATCCTGTTTTGGTGGGTGTTTGTACTAGTTGATGTGGAGTATCCTGTTTTGGTGGGTGTTTGTACTAGTTGATGTGGAGTATCCTGTTTTGGTGGGTGTTTGTACCAGTTGATGTGGAGTATCCTGTTTTGGTGGGTGTTTGTACTAGTTGATGTGGAGTATCCTGTTTTGGTGGGCGTTTGTACTAGTTGATGTGGAGTATCCTGTTTTGGTGAGTATTTGTACTAGTTGATGTGTAGTATCCTGTTTTGGTGGGTGTTTGTACTAGTTGATGTGGAGTATCCTGTTTTGGTGGGTATTTGTACTAGTTGATGTGGAGTATCCTGTTTTGGTGGGTATTTGTACTAGTTGATGTGGAGTATCCTGTTTTGGTGGGTGTTTGTACTAGTTGATGTGGAGTATCCTGTTTTGGTGGGTGTTTGTACTAGTTGATGTGGAGCCTCCTGTTTTGGTGGGTATTTGTACTAGTTGATGTGGAGTATCCTGTTTTGGTGGGTATTTGTACTAGTTGATGTGGAGTATCCTGTTTTGGTGGGGATTTGTACTAGTTGATGTGGAGTATCCTGTTTTGGTGGGTGTTTGTACTAGTTGATGGAGTATCCTGTTTTGGTGGGTGTTTGTACTAGTTGATTTGGAGCCTCCTGTTTTGGTGGGTATTTGTACTAGTTGATGTGGAGTATCCTGTTTTGGTGGGTGTTTGTACTAGTTGATGTGGAGTATCCTGTTTTGGTGGGTATTTGTACTAGTTGATGTGGAGTATCCTGTTTTGGTTGGTGTTTGTACTAGTTGATGTGGAGTATCCTGTTTTGGTGGGTATTTGTACTAGTTGATGTGGAGTATCCTGTTTTGGTGGGTGTTTGTACTAGTTGATGTGGAGTATCCTGTTTTGGTGGGTATTTGTACTAGTTGATGTGGAGTATCCTGTTTTGGTGGGTGTTTGTACCAGTTGATGTGGAGTATCCTGTTTTGGTGGGTGTTTGTACTAGTTGATGTGGAGTATTCTGTTTTGGTGGGTATTTGTACTAGTTGATGTGGAGTATCCTGTTTTGGTGGGTGTTTGTACTAGTTGATGTGGAGTATCCTGTTTTGGTGGGTGTTTGTACTAGTTGATGTGGAGTATCCTGTTTTGGTGGGTGTTTGTACTAGTTGATGTGGAGTATCCTGTTTTGGTGGGTATTTGTACTAGTTGATGTGGAGTATCCTGTTTTGGTGGGTGTTTGTACTAGTTGATGTGGAGTATCCTGTTTTGGTGGGTGTTTGTACTAGTTGATGTGGAGTATCCTGTTTTGGTGGGTGTTTGTACTAGTTGATGTGGAGTATCCTGTTTTGGTGGGTGTTTGTACTAGTTGATGTGGAGTATCCTGTTTTGGTGGGTGTTTGTACTAGTTGATGTGGAGTATCCTGTTTTGGTGGGTATTTGTACTAGTTGATGTGGAGTATCCTGTTTTGGTGGGTATTTGTACTAGTTGATGTGGAGTATCCTGTTTTGGTGGGTGTTTGTACTAGTTGATGTGGAGTATCCTGTTTTGGTGGGTATTTGTACTAGTTGATGTGGAGTATCCTGTTTTGGTTGGTGTTTGTACTAGTTGATGTGGAGTATCCTGTTTTGGTGGGTATTTGTACTAGTTGATGTGGAGTATCCTGTTTTGGTGGGTGTTTGTACTAGTTGATGTGGAGTATCCTGTTTTGGTGGGTGTTTGTACTAGTTGATGTGGAGTATCCTGTTTTGGTGGGTGTTTGTACCAGTTGATGTGGACTATCCTGTTTTGGTGGGTGTTTGTACTAGTTGATGTGGAGTATCCTGTTTTGGTTGGTGTTTGTACTAGTTGATGTGGAGTATCCTGTTTTGGTGAGTATTTGTACTAGTTGATGTGGAGTATCCTGTTTTGGTGGGTGTTTGTACTAGTTGATGTGGAGTATCCTGTTTTGGTGGGTATTTGTACTAGTTGATGTGGAGTATCCTGTTTTGGTGGGTGTTTGTACTAGTTGATGTGGAGTATCCTGTTTTGGTGGGTATTTGTACTAGTTGATGTGGAGTACTCTGCCTTTTGGTGTGGGTGCCTGCACTAGCTTGGATGTGATATCCGTTTGGTGGGTATTTGTACTAGTTGATGCGTGGAGTATCCTGTTTTGAAAAGTATTTGTAAATTAGCTGATGGAGATCCTGTCTATGGGTGGGTGTTTGCACCAGCTGGATGTGAGCATCCTGTTTTGGTGGGTGTTTGTACTCAGCTGATGTGGAGTATCCAAGCTTATGGTGTTTGTACTAGTTGATGTGGAGTATCCTGTTTGGTGGTGCCTGCACTAGTTGATGTGGGAGTGTATCCTGTTTTGGTGGGTGTTTGTACTAGTTGATGTGGAGTATCCTGTTTTGGTGGGTATTTGTAATAGTTGATGTGGAGTATCCTCTTTTGGTGGGTATTTGTACTAGTTGATGTGGAGTATCCTGTTTTGGTGGGTATTTGTACTAGTTGATGTGGAGTATCCTGTTTTGGTGGGTGTTTGTACTAGTTGATGTGGAGTATCCTGTTTTGGTGGGTGTTTGTACTAGTTGATGTGGAGTATCCTGTTTTGGTGGGTGTTTGTACTAGTTGATGTGGAGTATCCTGTTTTGGTGGGTGTTTGTACTAGTTGATGTGGAGTATCCTGTTTTGGTGGGTATTTGTACTAGTTGATGTGGAGTATCCTGTTTTGGTGGGTATTTGTACTAGTTGATGTGGAGTATCCTGTTTTGGTGGGTATTTGTACTAGTTGATGTGGAGTATCCTGTTTTGGTGGGTGTTTGTACTAGTTGATGTGGAGTATCCTGTTTTGGTGGGTATTTGTACTAGTTGATGTGGAGTATCCTGTTTTGGTGGGTGTTTGTACTAGTTGATGTGGAGTATCCTGTTTTGGTGGGTGTTTGTACTAGTTGATGTGGAGTATCCTGTTTTGGTGGGTGTTTGTACCAGTTGATGTGGAGTATCCTGTTTTGGTGGGTGTTTGTACTAGTTGATGTGGAGTATCCTGTTTTGGTGGGTGTTTGTACTAGTTGATGTGGAGTATCCTGTTTTGGTGAGTATTTGTACTAGTTGATGTGGAGTATCCTGTTTTGGTGGGTGTTTGTACTAGTTGATGTGGAGTATCCTGTTTTGGTGGGTATTTGTACTAGTTGATGTGAAGTATCCTGTTTTGGTGGGTATTTGTACTAGTTGATGTGGAGTATCCTGTTTTGGTGGGTGTTTGTACTAGTTGATGTGGAGTATCCTGTTTTGGTGGGTGTTTGTACTAGTTGATGTGGAGTATCCTGTTTTGGTGGGTATTTGTACTAGTTGATGTGGAGTATCCTGTTTTGGTGGGTATTTGTACTAGTTGATGTGGAGTATCCTGTTTTGGTGGGTGTTTGTACTAGTTGATGTGGAGTATCCTGTTTTGGTGGGTATTTGTACTAGTTGATGTGGAGTATCCTGTTTTGGTGGGTGTTTGTACTAGTTGATGTGGAGTATCCTGTTTTGGTGGGTGTTTGTACTAGTTGATGTGGAGTATCCTGTTTTGGTGGGTGTTTGTACCAGTTGATGTGGACTATGCTGTTTTGGTGGGTGTTTGTACTAGTTGATGTGGAGTATCCTGTTTTGGTGGGTGTTTGTACTAGTTGATGTGGAGTATCCTGTTTTGGTGAGTATTTGTACTAGTTGATGTGGAGTATCCTGTTTTGGTGGGTGTTTGTACTAGTTGATGTGGAGTATCCTGTTTTGGTGGGTATTTGTACTAGTTGATGTGGAGTATCCTGTTTTGGTGGGTATTTGTACTAGTTGATGTGGAGTATCCTGTTTTGGTGGGTGTTTGTACTAGTTGATGTGGAGTATCCTGTTTTGGTGGGTGTTTGTACTAGTTGATGTGGAGCCTCCTGTTTTGGTGGGTATTTGTACTAGTTGATATGGAGTATCCTGTTTTGGTGGGTATTTGTACTAGTTGATGTGGAGTATCCTGTTTTGGTGGGTATTTGTACTAGTTGATGTGGAGTATCCTGTTTTGGTGGGTGTTTGTACTAGTTGATGTGGAGTATCCTGTTTTGGTGGGTGTTTGTACTAGTTGATGTGGAGTATCCTGTTTTGGTGGGTGTTTGTACCAGTTGATGTGGAGTATCCTGTTTTGGTGGGTGTTTGTACTAGTTGATGTGGAGTATCCTGTTTTGGTGGGTGTTTGTACTAGTTGATGTGGAGTATCCTGTTTTGGTGAGTATTTGTACTAGTTGATGTGGAGTATCCTGTTTTGGTGGGTGTTTGTACTAGTTGATGTGGAGTATCCTGTTTTGGTGGGTATTTGTACTAGTTGATGTGGAGTATCCTGTTTTGGTGGGTATTTGTACTAGTTGATGTGGAGTATCCTGTTTTGGTGGGTGTTTGTACTAATTTGGATGGGTGTTTGTACTAGTTGATGTGGGTGTATTTGTACTAGTTGATGTGTCCTGTTTTGGTGGGTATTTGTACTAGTTTGGAGTATCCTGTTTTGGTTGTTTGTGGAGTGGATCCTGTTTTGGTGGGTATTTGTACTAGTTGATGTGGAGTATCCTGTTTTGGTGGGTATTTGTACTAGTTGATGTGGAGTATCCTGTTTTGGTGGGTATTTGTACTAGTTTGGAGTATCCTGTTTTGGTGAGTGTTTGTACTAGTTGATGTGGAGTATCCTGTTTTGGTGGGTGTTTGTACTAGTTGATGTGGAGTATCCTGTTTTGGTGGGTGTTTGTACTAGTTGATGTGGAGTATCCTGTTTTGGTGAGTATTTGTACTAGTTGATGTGTAGTATCCTGTTTTGGTGGGTGTTTGTACTAGTTGATGTGGAGTATCCTGTTTTGGTGGGTATTTGTACTAGTTGATGTGGAGCCTCCTGATTGGTGGGTATTTGTACTAGTTGATGTGGAGCCTCCTGATTGGTGGGTGTTCTGTACTAGTTGATGTGGAGTATCCTGTTTTGGTGGATGTTTGTACTAGTTGATGTGGAGTATCCTGTTTTGGTGGGTGTTTGTACTAGTTGATGTGGAGTATCCTGTTTTGGTGGGTGTTTGTACTAGTTGATGTGGAGCCTCCTGATTGGTGGGTGTTTGTACTAGTTGATGTGGAGTATCCTGTTTTGGTGGGTGTTTGTACTAGTTGATGTGGAGTATCCTGTTTTGGTGGGTGTTTGTACTAGTTGATGTGGAGTATCCTGTTTTGGTGGGTGTTTGTACTAGTTGATTTGGAGCCTCCTGTTTTGGTGGGTGTTTGTACTAGTTGATGTGGAGTATCCTGTTTTGGTGGGTGTTTGTACTAGTTGATGTGGAGCCTCCTGTTTTGGTGGGTGTTTGTACTAGTTGATGTGGAGTATCCTGTTTTGGTGGGTGTTTGTACTAGTTGATGTGGAGCCTCCTGTTTTGGTGTGTGTTTGTACTAGTTGATGTGGAGCCTCCAATTATTGTAGGGATTACATGATGTTAATTGATGTTTCATGTGAATGAAGATGGTTCATATGAACATCGGGATACAGGGTTAAACGAAATTAGAAACAAATTACGAAACGCAACGGCAAAGATCTTGCACGCTACGCTCGTATTTTGCTATCTGCAGGAGTTTCGACGCCGGTCGAAAGAGGACTCGACAAATTAGTTGAATTTACAAATTAACACCAATTATTTACGATATGTACAGTCCGTTGGTGGGAACGATGAATGCATATACATGATAGAGGGTAGCGGTTTCACGCTAAAACGAATAGAAACAAGGAACTGAATTTAGTAAACAAGCCACTTATAAACAACAAAATATAAACAATCATGACAAATTGTCATACTATATCTATTTACTAGTGCAAATAATCTTGCTGACTACATGTATACACTGGCAAGTTCAATTTAGACCGAATCACCCAATTAACGTTTTCTAATTAATTATGGCAGAAGTTTACAACAATAATCATAACATCAATATAAATGACGGTTCTCGCCAAAATGTATGGTAAATATATGGACAGATATATTTAACTAAATGACCACCATAGACTGTACCTAAAACTAGTTTTTCAGGTAAAACATCGCCTTCCTCAGTCAACAAGAAGTCGTGCTTGGACAGGTTTATTATACACTGGAAGAATATATTATGGCCATCATCACACAATGGGTCAACCCACCAGATTGATTCTTCACGTCAGCACAAGCACCAACTATAGTACATTTCAATTTAGGAGGTGCCAACTCACCTCTTATAACCTGGGCAATTTTTAGTTCGTCATGTAAGGATCTACAAACCGGGAACACCATGTGCAATACAGCTTGTCGGGTAGCTTTTCTAGGTTCAACAAAGTTCTCTCCATGTAGTCACCTATTGGGTTTTCCTTACATGACGGACCGCACTGCGGTGGTCTAATGGTTAGAGCGTCGGCCTCGTAAGCGGTAGGTACTGGGTTCGATCCCAGACCGGGGCATATCTAAGACTTGAAAAATGGAACTTGTTGCTCCCTCGCTTACGCTCAGCATTAAGAGGATAGAACAAGGACTGGTTCGCTCGGTGTCAGTATAATGTGACTGAGTGGGGTGTCAAGTCAGCACTATAAAATGGCAGCATTAGATCTGCTCTGTTACAAGTAGGTTCCCCTGCCCCTCCCCCTCCCCTCCCTTCCCTTCCCCGTCGTGATATGGCTGAAAAAATGTTGAAAGCGACGTTAAACCCTATTCACTCACTCACTCACTCCTTACATGACGAATAGGCCATTTTCTCAGGCTCAGATAAACTGTAGTGACGGATTATAGCCTATTACATATCTTTGCATACAAACATATTTTTCGTATAGGGGTGGGATTTGGTTTTATATCACATCCAAGGTTATTTACACTTATATGTTGAGAGCCAGTGTAGATGGTGGAAGAAGCTGGAGTACTCGTAGAGAACCACCGCCCGTCGGCAATTAGTTGACGAACTTTCTCAAAGAGACAGTCAGTATTTGTTGTTTATGCACTCGATTAAAATCGTCACATTCAACACGGGATCTAGCAAATGCTACTAGGCGAGATATGTTTTCGCCATATCCAGGTTCCACTGGAATATTACCGTCACCTCGCCTAATGCACTGGCTTGCGTCATTCCCACTTTAGGGAAACAGAAGACGTTATCGCACGCTTTACTTGGTTGGTGGGTCAGATATATCCGCATCACTTTAAAATGGTGACCGATATCTGTCAACTAGTACTATTTTTACTACGGCGATGCTACGATGGTACGACATAGCAGATATCAGCCACCATACTTTTCAGACAGCAGATGACACGAATAATAGGCGAACACTAACAAGGTATACGTACTCAGCCTAGATTCAAATTCAGTTTATCTCCATAGAGGCTATGGAATACAGAATAAGACAAACGAAAAATTGAAAGTCAGTATAAATTATCACTCAAGTTCACGTACCTCTTGGATAGTGGTGTTTCTGGTAATCTCGTTGCAGGAATGAAATAGATTACCCATTTGATAACATATAAAAAGACAAATGAACGGGTTATTATTCCGCATAATCATCTGAAATCATTTTTCCAAGGATAATCTAGAAGCTTTTGGGATCACAGGATTAAATGTCATGGAACAGTTTACTTCGGTTATTGGCATAGTATGAACAATACGAGGTCAGCCCCGACACAAGAACTAGTCAATATCTCGCGAAAAGTTGAAATAATGCACCCTGATTCAACTTTCGCGATTATTACCCCAAATCGGACAACGATCCAGGGCGTGAGAGGTGCGCCAACGGACCGGATGTGAGGACAGAGCCAGAGTGGAGCCGGGCTACTGTTCAATAGGTACTTTTATGATTCATCGCCGCCGTGCTGATGTCTTGACGCCAGGATCACTCGTCAACGCCCTTCCGAACGCTGCCCCCGCAAAGTGAGGTGTGGGGTCACAGATCCATCTTGGCAGGACAGACGATATGGAATCTCCATACCCGAAGGTCCTGAAGATGCTTTCAAAATGCGAAAACACTGTTCCGTGACTGTCCGGACAGGCCGAAGACGATTCTGACGCACAGCACGTGAATCTATTAAAGCTTGTTCAGATTTTAATGCCCCCTGTGTTTGTCTACCACTCTCTCACGGCTGGAATTCTACTGGTTGGAAACTATCATAACAGTTCCCCTCCCCAGTCCACCAATTCAGGCGTCCTGAGCTTAACACCACGAATCACAGCTCATTCAGCCGACATGATTTCCAATCAACTAATGAAATAATTGCTTACTCTCGCAGCCGCGCCGCTTCGAATGACCAAAATTACAACTCTGCTGTTTTGCACAAATCGATTATAGCCAACTCCACAGTGAAACAATCTTCTTTTCTCATAACCCTACTGCATAGCATAGTATTATCTGTTATCTGTTATTACGTATATAACATGTGCTCATAGTTTTCACATGAACATTGGCAATAAATATGAGACTGAGATACCAAGGCCGCGGAGGCTTTTCTTGGGAGTCATATGGTTGCTTTTTAGGTCGCTAGACGTCAATTCTCCCCAAAAATGGTGCACAATTTGCACTCATTGGGATGCCTAATGCTGTTGGTATATATAGCTGAATTCCACCTAGATATTGCCAACGAGAAAATCAAGTCATTTTGTAAAGAAAGAAACGTCCCAAGAATAATATCTTAATGATAGTACTAAAGAAAGCCTTATGATTTCTGACCAGTTTTCTTTCTGAACAATGTTATTAATTAAAGTGTTCAATGAGATCATGATGAAGAATAGAGAGTCGATACTTGTCTATTTCGTATGTGTTCATTGCCATCTCGTTCTTCCGTAAGTACCCATATATGCACTCGACATCAGAATTACTTGAAATTGCAGGACGATAAATTCTCCGAAGCTTCCAATGCCAGTTATATGTATTGAGGTTTATGCACTTTTGTTGTCCAGTACAATTGGTATATTAGTATGAGTGGTAAGAAGGAAATATCTATTTCCTTGAGAAACTGTGTGTGGGTTGATGTATCTTCAAAAGCAATTTCGGTGGAGGAGTAAATCAGTACAGAAGCAGGTGGATACCTATATACTTATTAACCAGCGCCTGTTAATATTAACATTTACATATAAATATTATACTATCTGGGGCTTATCTGCTGGAACCATACGGAAATTTGCTTTCGAGGTCTGCACGAACTTCTTCCATTATAATATCTATCGATGTTTGTTTTGCTTGGGGACGGGTAATGGGTAAATCTTAATTTAGGATTGGAAATGAGGGCAAAGACTTAGTACACCCATATTCTTATAAAAGATAGTTAGACGCAGAGTGGGGTATGGAGACTGAGGATAGGCTTTTATCTAGCAAAATGATCCGAATTATTTAGCACCATTTAGAGCACAATTTGGTATTCGACTGACTTATGGCAAATTGACAGTATGCAAAGTTAATACTCCCGGAGTCGAAATATAGTTAACAGTTAATCCTTTGTGAACGCAGGAATATTGAACGCAAGAATTAGAAACCGCGAAAAATAATGCCTGACCTCAAATAATCGAGCTCGAAACACTCATCCAGGTTAATAAACGGGCTCTTGAATAATTTCTCCCTTATCAATTTGTTCCATGGCAGATGGTACGTTCTCATATTAGAGTATTTTATCAGGAACTCCCTCATGTAGCACTTAAGTCATATCTGAAGTCGGCCTTATATAATCACGATGTGAACATGCGCTTTCTTCATGGCATGGATTCATGAACCCATGTGGTATGACCTTGTTACGTACAGCTATGTGTATTGGTATGTGCCAGATTTGTGCTGTTTAGAATAAATGGGAGTAGTCCGTGAGCTACTATGGGTCACCTTGCACCCAGCCCCCCCCCCCTCCTCCACTACAGACCGAAACTATGTTTTTTATGTACCTTAGGACATGTCAAATAAGAAACAACTTGTTAACAGTCGATAAACTGGGACTCGCTACCCCTTTAATCACTTTGAAATTATCCCTATGTTAAAAAGTACAATGTTTGTGACAATAGGGGGTAGGGTTACAAAAGAAGTCTTATCTTCCATAATTATCATCCAAACTTTATAATGTTGATCACATATTATTCAGCATTGGTTGCTGCATGTATGACGTCACACAGGGACCATACATACAACAGTAGGAGTAGTAATGAAAACGGGCGTTTTGGGGTGCGTGAGGCTGTGTTTGAGCGATTGAAGGACCATCCTTGGTCCGAATGCGTCGTGTGAGGTGTCAAATTGAAGCCCTCAATGTGTAGACCACGACTTGAGAGATGTCCACGTCATCTGTGACATCATTGGTGACGTCATCAGTAGGAGTAGTAGTGGGCATTTTGGGGCTGTGAAGGAAGCTGTTTGGGGTAGAGATGGACCATCCGTGGTCCAAATGGACCGTGTGGGGTGTCATCTTGTAGCTCTCTGCATGTAGACGACGAATGGTATAGTTTTTGTTGGAAGTCGCATCGTGCTACTCATGCGCAGTTGGGCAGTAGTAAAGAAAGATGTCATTTTGGGTTTTGGGCAATGACATGTTTGGGCATTCAAGGGACCCATGTTTGGTCCAAATGAACTGGTTCGGGTATCCTAGTGAAGCTCTCGTGGGGTGGGGTCAGACTGGCATGGTTTTATTGAAAGTCGCACCAATTTACGCATGCGCAGTTGGGGTATAGTAAGTAAAGTGGTCATTCTTGAGGTGTGCAGGGGTATATTTGAGAGATTGAGGTTCTATATCTCATCAAAAGATGGAGTGTAGGGTGTCATCTTGAGCTCTCGTGGTGTAGACAATGACTTGAGGCTGTCCCATGTCGTCTGTGACGTCATTGATGACGTCATCAGTACAAGTGGTAGCGAAAGCAGCCATTTTAGGGGTGCGTAGGGGTGCGCTTGAGAGACGGAGGTACCATTCTTGGTCCGAATGGGACGTGTGAGGTTTCGTAGTGAAGGGCTCGTGGTGTCATCGCACGCATCCTGGTATACCTTATGCTCTACGGTCTATAGGATACAGGGTGCACCACAAATACGTGCGCATGCCTGCGATGACTTCATTCTCTAGCTCCAACACCTCCAAACTCCGATTCCAAGAGCTCCGACTTCAAGAGCTACGAGCTCCAAGTTCTCATCCGATCCATCCCACAGCTCTGAGCTCTGTGGTTTCTCAAATGGCTCTATACTACTGCCAGATTGCGCATGCGCAGAACGATGTTGCTAGGCTCCGACGCTACCCCACAAGCCCTTCACTACGAAACCCCACACGACCCATTCGGACCACGGATGGTTCACCTTGAGGCTAAAATTCCATTCCAGTACCCCTTTTCCACTCTTTACTGTTTGCGCATGCTAGCCGTATCCCCTACTTCTATGACACACCGGACCAGTCGGACGCTGTTCCACGAAAGCTTCGATATGATATCCCACACGTCCCATTCGGACCAAGAATGGTCCCTCAGCCTCTCAAACACTCCACTACGCACCCTTGAAATAGCCGCTTTCGTTACCACTCGTACTGATGACGTCGCCAATGTCGTCACAGATGACATGGAAATCTCTCAAGTCGTGGTCTACACCACGACAGCTTCAAGAGGACACCCTACACTCCATCTTTGGATGAGATATAGAACCTCAATCTCTCAAATATATCCCAGCGCACCTCCAGAATGACCACTTTACTTACTACACGCCAACTGTGCATGTGCAGATTGGGCTGACTTCCAATAAAAAACATGCCTGTCTGACTATCCCACGAAAGCTTTACTAGAATACCCCAACCTGTCCATTGGGACCAAACATGGGTCTCTCAATTGCTCGAACATGTCATTGCCCACGCCCAAAATGACATCTTTTGTTACTACTGCTCAACTGGGCATGAGTAGCACGATGCGACTTTCAGCAAAAACTATACCATTTGTCGTCTACATGCAGAGAGTTACAAGATGACACCCCACACGATCCATTTAGACCACGGATGGTCCATCTCTACCCCAAAAACCTTCCTTCACGCCCCCAAAATGCCCGCTTTGGCTACTACTCCTACTACTGACGACGTCACCAATGATATCACAGATGATGTGGACATCCCTCAAGTTGTGGTCTACATACCGCGGGCTTCACTTTGACACCTCACACAACGCA
>JAVTVY010030484.1:0-13381 GCA_036873755.1 Hanleya hanleyi | reverse complement strand
CGAACTGGGTATTATCTTGAATTTTTTTAAATTTACACCGACTCTATTTGTTGCTCCCAATCACTCAGAAATCGAATTTGTGCCACTTTTAGAGTGGTCTACATATCTTCCTGATACATTTATCTATCTTACTGATCCATTTTGGGTGTTTAAATTGGAGCTGCCATACCCTCCGAGACAGCGCTCAATGGGCATTATCTGGATATTTTAAACTTTACACCGACTGTATTTGTTGCTCCCAATCACCTAGAAATCGAATCTGTGCCACTTTTAGAGTGGTCTAAACAACTTCCTGATACATTTATCTATCTTCCTGACCCATTTTTGGGAGTTTAAATTGGAGCTGCCATGCCCTCCGAGACGGCGCTAAATGGGTATTATCTGGATATTTTAAACTTTACACCGACTGTGATTGTTGCTCCCAATCACCTAGAAATCGAATTTGTGTCACTTTTAGAGTGGTCTAAATATCTTGCTAATAAATTTATTTATCTTCCTGACCCATTTTTGGGTGTTTAAATTGGAGCTGCCATACCCTCCGAGACAGCGCTAAATGGGTATTATCTTGAATTTTGTATAATTTACACCGACTCTATTTGTTGCTCCCAATCACTCAGAAATCGAATCTGTGCCACTTTTAGAGTGGTCTACCTATCTTCCTAATACGTTTATCTATCCTCCTGACCCATTTTTAGGTGTTTAAATTGGAGCTGCCATACCCTCCGAGACAGCGCTAAATGGGTATTATCTGCATATTTTAAACTTTACACCGACTCTATCTGTTGCTCCCAATCACCTGGAAATCGAATTTGTGAAACTTTTAGAGTGATCTAAATATCTTTGTAATACATTTATCGATCTTTCTGATCCATTTTTGGGTGTTTAAATTGGAGCTGCCATAGCCTCCCAGACAGCGCTATATGGGTATGATCTTGAAATTTTTAAAATTTACACCGACTCTATTTGTTGCTCCCAATCAGTCAGAAATCGAATTTGTGCCACATTTAGAGTGGTCTACATATCTTCCTGATACATTTATCTATCTGTCTGATCCATTTTGGGTGTTTAAATTGGAGCTGCCATACCCTCCGAGACAGCGCTCAATGGGTATTATCTGGATATTTTAAACTTTACACCGACTGTATTTGTTGCTCCCAATCACCCAGAAATCGAATTTGTGCCACTTTTAGAGTGATCATAATATCCTTCTAATACATATATCTATCTTCCTGACCCATTTTTGGGTGCTTAAATTGGAGCCGCCATACCCTCCGAGACCGCGCTAAATGGGTATTATCTGGATATTTTTATAATTTACACCGCCTCTATTTGTTGCTCCCAATCTCCCAGAAATCGAATTTGTGCCACTTTTAGACTGGTCTACCTATCTTTCTAATACATTTATCTATCTTCCTGACCCATTTTGGGGTGTTTTAATTGGAGCTGCCATACCCTCCGAGACAGCGCTAAATGGGTATTATCTGGATATTTTAAACTTTATACCGACTGTATTTGTTGCGCCCAAACACCTACAAATCCAATTTGTGCCACTTTTAGAGCGGTCTAGATATTTTCCTAATACATTTATCTATCTTTCTGACCCATTTTTGGGTGTTTAAATTGGAGCTGCCATACCCTGCCAGACAGCGCTAAATGGGTATTATCTTGAAATTTTTATAATTTACACCGACTCTATTTGTTGCTCTCAATCACTCAGAAATCGAATTTGTGCCACTATTAGAGTGGTCTACGTATCTTCCTAGTACATTTATCTATCCTCCTGACCCATTTTTTGGTGTTTAAATTGGAGGTGCCATACCCTCCGAGACAGCGCTCAATGGGTATTATCTGGATATTTTAAACTTGACACCGAATGTATTTGTTACTCCTAAGCACCTAGAAATAGAATTTGTGCTACTTTTAGAGTGGTCTAAATATCTTCCTGATACATTTGTCTATCTTTCTGATCGATTTTGGGGTGTTTAAATTGGAGCTGCCATAGCCTCCCAGACAGCGCTAAATGGGTATTATCTTGACATTTTTATAATTTACACCGACTCTATTTGTTGCTCCCAATCACTCAGAAATCGAATTTGTGCCACTTTTAGAGTGGTCTACATATCTTCCTAATACATTTATCTGTCCTCCTGACCCATTTTTGGGTGTTTATATTGGAGCTGCCATACCCTCCGAGACAGCGCTCAATGGGTATTATCTGGATATTTTAAACTTTACAACGACTGTATTTGTTGCTCCTAAGCACATTGAAATCGAACTTGTGCCACTTTTAGAGTGGTCTAAATATTTTCCTAATACATTTACCTATCTTTCTGATCTATTTTTGGGTGTTTAAATTGGAACTGCCATAGCCTCCCAGACAGCGCTAAATGGGTATTATTTTGACATTTTTATAATTTACACCGACTCTATTTGTTGCTCTCAATCACTCAGAAATCGAATTTGTGCCACTTTTAGAGTGGTCTACATATCTTCCTGATACATTTATCTATCTTTCTGATCCATTTTGGGTGTTTAAATTGGAGCTGCCGTACCCTCCGAGACAGCGCTCAATGGGTATTATCTGGATATTTTAAACTTTACCCCGACTGTATTTGTTGCTCCAAATCACCTAGAAATCGAATTTGTGCCACTTTTAGAGTCGTCTAAACAACTTCCTAATACATTTATCTATCTTCCTGGCCCATTTTTGTCTGTTTAAATTGGAGCTGTCATACCCTCCGAGACAGCGCTAAATGGGTATTATCTGGATATTTTATACTTTACACCGACTGTATTTGTTGCGCCCAATCACCCAGCAATCGAATTTGTGCCACTTTTAGAGTGGTCTTAATTTACTAATACATATATCTATCTTCCTGACCCATTTTTGGTTGTTTAAATTGGAGCTGCCATACCATCCGAGACAGCGCTAAATGGGTATTATCTGGATATTTTTATAATTTATACCGACTCTATTTGTTGTTCCCAATCATCCAGAAATCGAAATTTGTGCTACTTTTAGAGTGCTCTACATATCTTCCTAACACATTTATCTATCTTCCTGACCCATTTTTGGGTGTTTAAATTGGAGCTGCCATACCTTCGGAGACAGCGCTCAATGGGTATCATCTGTATATTTTAAACTTTACACCGACTGTTATTCGTTTCTTCCAATCAGCCAGAAATCGAATTTGTGCCACGTTTAGAGTGGTCTACATATCTTCCTAATACATCTATCTATCTTTCGGACTTATTTTTTGGGTGTTTCAATTGGAGCTGCCATATCCTCCGAGACAGCGCTCAATGGGTATCATCTGGATGTTTTAAACTTTACACCGACTGTTATTCGTTTCTTCCAATCAGCCAGAAATCGAATTTGTGTCACTTTTAGAGTGGTCTACATATCTTCCTAATACATTTATCTATCTTTCGGACTAATTTTTGGGTGTTTCAATTGGAGCTGCCATTCCCCCCGAGACAGCGCTAAATGGCTATTATCTCGATATTTTTATAATTTACACCGACTCTATTTGTTGCTCCCAATCACTCAGAAATCCAATATGTGCCACTTTAAAATGGTCTACATATCTTCCTAATACATTTATCTATCTTCCTGACTCATTTTTGGGGTGTTTAAATTGGAGCTGCCATACCCTCCGAGACAGCAATCAATGGGTATTATCTGGATATTTTAAACTTTACTCCGACTGTATTTGTTGCTCCCAAACACATAGAAATCGAATTTGTGCCACTTTTACAGTGGTCTACCTATCTTCCTAATACATTTATCTATCTTCCTGTTCCATTTTTGGGTGTTTAAATTGGAGCTGCCATACCCCCTGAGACAGCGCTCAATGGGTATCATCTGTATATTTTAAACTTTACACCGACTGTTATTCGTTTCTTCCAATCAGCCAGAAATCGAATTTGTGCCACTTTTAGAGTGGTCTACATAATTATCTTCCTAATACATCTATCTGTCTTTTGGATTAATTTTGGGGTGTTTCAATTGGAGCTGCCATATCCTCCGAGACAGCGCTCAATGGGTATCATCTGGGTATTTTAAACTTTACACCGACTGTTATTCGTTTCTTCCAATCAGCCAGAAATCGAATTTGTGCCACTTTTAGAGTGGTCTACATATCTTCCTAATACATCTATCTATCTTTCGGACTAATTTTTGGGTGTTTCAGTTGGAGCTGCCATATCCCCCGAGACAGCGCTAAATGGCTATTATCTCGATATTTTTATAATTTACACCGACTCTATTTGTTTCTCCCAATCAGCCAGAAATCGAATATGTGCCACTTTTAGACTGGTCTACATATCTTCCTAATACATTTATCAATCTCCCTGACCCCTTCTTGGGTGTTTAAATTGGAGCTGCAATACCCTCCGAGACAGCGCTAAATGGGTATTATCTGCATATTTTATATTTTACACCGACTGTATTTGTTGCTCCCAATCACCCAGAAATCGAATTTGGGCCACTTTTAGAGTGGTCTAAATATATTCCTAATATATTTATCTATCTCTCTGACCCATTTTGGGGTGCTTAAATTGGAGCTGCCATGCCCAATTTAAACACCCAAAAATGAGTCAGAAAGATAGATAAATGTATTAGAAAGATGTGTAGACCACTCTAAAAGTGGCACAAATTCGATTTCTGGGTGATTGGGAGCAACAAATAGAGTCGGTGTAAAGTATAAAATATCCAGATAATACCCATTGAGCGCTGTCTCGGAGGGTATGGCAGCTCCAATTTAAACACCAAAAATGGGTCATGAAGATAGAAAAATGTATGTAGACCGCTCTAAAAGTGGCACAAATTCGATTTCTGAGTGGTTGGGAGCAACAAATATAGTCAGTTTAAATTATAAAAATATCCAGATAATACCCATTTAGCGCTGTCTGGGAGGGTATGGCAGCTCCAATTTAAACACCCAAAAATTGGTCAGGAAGAAAGATAAATGTATTAGGAAGATATTAAGACCACTCTAAAAGTGGCACAAATTCGATTTCTGGGTGATTGGGAGCAACAAATACAGTGGGTGTAAATTATAAAACTATCCAGATAATACCCATTTAGCGCTGTCTGGGAGGGTAGGGCAGCTCCAATTTAAACACCCAAAATGAGTCAGAAGATAGATAATTGTATTAGGAAGATATCTAAACCACTCTAAAAGTGGCACGAATTCGATTTCTGGATGATTGGGAGCAACAAATACAGTCGGTGCAAAGTATAAAATATCCAGATAATATCCGTTTAGCGCTGTCTCGGAGGGTATGGCAGCTCCAATTTAAACACGTAAAAATGGGTCAAAAAGATAGATAAATGTAGTATAAAGATATGTCGACCACTCTAAAAGTGGCACAAATTCGATTTCTGTGTGATTGGGAGCAACAAATAGAGTGAGTGTAAATTATAAAAATATCCAGGTAATACCCATTGAGCGCTGTCTCGGAGGGTATGGCAGCTCCAATTTAAGCACCCAAAAATGAGTCAGAAAGATAGATAAATGTAGTATAAAGATATGCAGACCACTCTAAAAGTGGCACAAATTCGATTTCTGGGTGATTGGGAGAAACAAATAGAGTCCATGTAAAGTATAAAATATCCAGATAATACCCATTTAACGCAGTCTCGGTGGGTTTGGCAGCTTCAATTTAAACATCCACAAATGGGTCAGGAAGATAGATAAATGTATTAGGAAGATAGGTAGACCACTCTAAAAGTGGCACAAATTCGATTTCTGGTGATTGGGAGCAATAAATAGAGTCGGTGTAAATTATAAAAATATCCAGATAATACACATTTAGTGCTGTTTGGAAGGGTATGGGAGCTCCAATTTAAACACACAAAAATTAGTCAGAAAGATAAATAATTGTATTAGGAAGATTTGTAGACCACTCTAAAAGTGGCACAAATTAGATTTCGGGGTAATTTCTGGTGTAATTTGACCATATCGAGATAATACCCATGTAGCGCTGTCTCGGAGGGTATGGCGGCTCCAATTTAAACACCCAAAAATGAGTCAGAAATATAGATAAATGCATTAGAAAGATATGTAGATCACTCTAAAACTGGCACAAATTCGATTTCTGGGAGATTGGGAGCAACAAATAAAGTCGGTGTAAAGTATAAAATATCCAGATAATACCCATTTAGCGCAGTCTCGGAGGGTATGGCAGCTCCATTATAAACATCCAAAAATGAGACAGGAAGATAGATAAATGTATTAGGAAGATAAGTAGACCACTCTAAAAGTGGCACAAATTCGATTTCTGGGTGATTGGGAGCAACAAATACAGTCGGTGTAAAGTATAAAATATCCATATAATACCCATTTAGCGCTGTCTCGGTGGGTTTGCCAGCTTCAATTTAAACATCCACAAATGGGTCAGGAAGATAGATAAATGTATTAGGAAGATATGTAGACCCCTATAAAAGTGGCACAAATTCGATTTCTGGGTGATTGGGAGCAACAAATAGAGTCGGTGTAAATTGTAAAAATATCCAGATAATACACATTTAGCGCTGTTTGGAAGGGTATGGCCGCTCCAATTTAAACACACAAAAATTAGTCAGAAAGATAGATAATTGTATTAGGAAGATATGTAGACCACTCTAAAAGTGGCAGAGATGAGATTTCGAGGTAATTTCTGGTGTAAATTTACCATATCGAGATAATACCTATTTAGCGCTGTCTCGGAGGGTATGGCAGCTCCAATTTAAACACCCAAAAATGAGTCATAAAGATAGATAAATGTATTAGGAAGATATGTAGATCACTCTAAAAGTGGCACAAATTAGATTTCTGGGTAATTGGGAGCAGCAAATACAGTCGGTGTAAAGTATAAAATATCCAGATAATACCCATTTAGCGCTGTCTCGGAGGGTATGGCAACTACAATTTAAACACCCAGAAATGGGTCAAGAAGATCGACAAATGTATTAGGAAGATATGTAGACCAGTCTAAAAGTGGCACAAATTCGATTTCTGGGAGATTGGGAGAAACAAATAGAGTCGGTCTAAAGTATAAAATATCCAGATAATACCCATTTAGCGCAGTCTCGGAGGGTTTGGCAGCTTCAATTTAAACATCCAAAAATGGGTCAGGAAGATAGATAAATGTATTAGGAAGATATTAAGACCACTCTAAAAGTGGCACAAATTCGATTTCGGGGTGATTGAGAGCAACAAATATAGAATGTGCAAATTGACCATATAGAGATAATACCATTTAGCGCTGTCTCGGAGGGTATGGCAGCTCCAATTTTAACACCCAAAAATGAGTCCGAAAGATAAATAAATGTATTAGGAAGATATGTAGACCACTGTAAAAGGGGCACAAATTCGATTTCCGGGTGATTGGGAGCAACAAATAGAGTCGGTGTAAATTATAAAAATATCCAGATAATACCCATTTAGCGCTGTCTCGGAGGGTATGGCAGTTCCAATTTAAACACCCAAAAATGAGTCAGAAATATAGATAAATGCATTAGGAAAATATGTAGATGACTCTAAAAGTGGCACAAATTCGATTTCTGGGTGATTTGGAGCAACAAATGAAATCGGTGTAAAGTATAAAATATCCAGAAAATATCCATTTAGCGCAGTCTCGGAGGGTATGGCAGCTTCAATTTAAACATCCAAAAATGGGACAGGAATATAGATAAATGTATTAGGAAGTTATTAAGACCACTCTAAAAGTGGCACAAATTCGATTTCTGGGTATTTGGGAGCAACAAATAGAGTCGGTGTAAAGTATAAAATATCCAGATAATACACGTTTAGCGCAGTCTCGGAGGGTATGGCAGCTTCAATTTGAACACCCAGAAATGGGTCAGGAAGATAGATAAATGTATTAGAAAGATATTAAGACCACACTGAAAGTGGCACAAATTCGATTTCTAGGTGAATGAGAGCATCAAATATAGAATGTGTAAATTGACCATATAGAGATAATACCATTTAGTGCTGTCTCGGAGGGTATGTCAGCTCCAATTTCAACACCCAAAAATGAGTCAGAAAGATGGATAAATGTACTAGGAAGTTATGTAGACTACTCTAAAAGTGGCACAAATTCGATTTCTGGGTGATTGGGAGCAACAAATACAGTCGGTGTAAAGTATAAAATATCCAGATAATACCAATTTAGCGCTGTCTCGGAAGGTATGGCAGCTCCAATTTAAACACCCAAAAATCAGTCAGAAAGATAGATAAATGTATTAGTAAGATATGTAGACCACTCTAAAAGTGGCACAAATTCGATTTCTGGGTGATTGGGAGCAACAAATAGAGTCGGTGTAAATTATAAAAATATCCAGATAATACACATTTAGCGCTGTTTGGAAGGGTATAGCAGCTCCAATTTAAACACACAAAAATTAGTCAGAAAGATAGATAATTGTATTAGGAAGATATGTAGACCACTCTAAAAGTGGCACAAATTAGATTTCGGGGTAATTTCTGGTGTAAATTGACCATATCGAGATAATACCTATTTAGCGTTGTCTCGGAGGGTATGGCAGCTCCAATTTAAACACCCAAAAATGAGTCATAAAGATAGATAAATGTATTAGGAAGATATGTAGACCACTCTAAAAGTGGCACAAGTTAGATTTCTGGGTGATTGGGAGCAACAAATACAGTCGGTGTAAAGTATAAAATATCCAGATAATACCCATTTAGCGCTGTCTCGGAGGGTATGGCAGCTCCAATTTAAACACCCAAAAATGAGTCAGAAAGATAGATAAATGTATTAGGAAGTTATGTAGACCACTCTAGAAGTGGCACAAATTCGATTTCTGGGTGATTGGGAGCAACAAATACAGTCGGTGTAAAGTATAAAATATCCAGATAATACCCATTTAGCGCTGTCTCGGAGGGTATGGCAACTACAATTTAAACACCCAGAAATGGGTCAAGAAGATCGACAAATGTATTAGGAAGATAGGTAGACCAGTCTAAAAGTGGCACAAATTCGATTTCTGGGAGATTGGGAGAAACAAATAGAGTCGATGTAAAGTATAAAATATCCAGATAATACCCATTTAGCGCAGTCTCGGACAGTCCGGTCCAACTCCAAATCAGGGAACATTGGTAATGTTCCCAGATCAGGAAACTTAATGCCTGAATAGGAAATGTTGCAGATTTTTTTGTTTTTGAATTGAATTTACCACAAAACTCAAGATTCTTATTATCTTATCATTAAATACAGCATTTACATTAATAATTTATAAAATGATAATGAAAAGATTACAATTAAGAGGCCCATTGCCTGATTTTTAGGGACACCCATTTCTTTGAGTCTGCTTTTCTCAAAACTGCCACCCCTCACCACATTGGCATAATTGAGGAGAAATAATCCAACCTTTTCTATATATGGTGAAACATGTGCCTACCCTGTTAGCCTTTGTTAGCCTGAGATATTAGCTTGTATAAACCCATGGGGTGTGTCTCTTGGTAAATGTTTCCTGATCTGGGAACCCAACTATGACATGAGAAAATGTTCCCTGATCAGGAAATAACAGAATGTTCCCTGATCAGGAAATAACAGAATATTCCCTGATCAGGAAACAGCAGAACGTTCCCTAATCAGGGAATAGCAAAATGTTCCCTGAAATAGTATAATTCTGCTGAAGATGAATTACGGGAAAATTCCGAAACAGGGAATCTTGATGAAATATTCCCAAACAGGGAACTTACATGTAGTTCCAAATATAGTTAGAAAACAATTTTTTTTATCAAAATAATTTGCCTGACGAATTGAGTTAGTTTATTTGGAATGACAGTGCAAGCCATTGCAAGTACATGAATGTTGTACAGAAATGTTTTAATCTGCGCTTTTCTGATTAATACTCCATTTCCAAGTTTAGCCTGTTAAGGTGTGATGTGTGAGTGCAATTTTTATGGAGCCTTATGGTGGATATAGTGGTCATTTATTGATTTTACTTAATATATCTGTGAGAGAGATTAAACATTCCATGGTACCGCTAGATAGTTTATGACAGTTTTTGTGGCCTGCTTCATTCTTGAGACCTACATGTAAGAAGCAACTGGTACAGTGCATTGTCTGGTTTTGGAAATAGACCGGTTTCGGAAAATGGAAACAACTGTTCTCATTTTCCACCATAAAAAAAACACAAAAAACCCACATTGTGGTTAAGAATAACCAGGCAGGTCATCAGAAAGGATAATTATCCCTCTTTCGAGAAATAATAAATTTATTGGCATTGCGGCTTTTATATATATTATAATCCTTATTGATATTCAGACATACGAAGAGTGACAGCATTCAATTACCATGTGCTTTATCCATGTTCACTTTCAAATTTGGTGCCGTGCCAACTATGTGATGCACGAAATTGTGCAATGGCAATAGACTAAAAATTTTCTGCAATACCATGCTAAAAACAAGTTCATATATCATTTTTACTTTTCTATTTATATCAATGTGAACAGATACAAATCATTCATCTGGCATTATGGTACAACTCCTAGTAACCTATCGCCTATTCTGGGAAATCGTTCCCAGATCAGGAAACACAAGATGTTTCCTAAACAGGAAACCATGTGAAGTTTCCTATATAGGAAACACTTTAAAGTTGCCTAAACAGGAAACCAGATACTAATATTTCTTGAATAGGTAACATTGTAATTTGCATGATCCATTTCCACATTCGGAAAAACATTTTACATACAAAAATATATACATATTTTTCAAATGTATGTATCCTTTTTCGCAAGAAGTAATATCGGTTATTCTCGAGACAATTTTCACTGATATAAGAAATCATATCCATGTGTCGTCCAGTGCATGTGTGTATGACGGGTAGAAATAATAATTATTTTTAGCTTTCCATTCGGGCAAGTTATATTTCAAAACTTGCTTCCCTTGGCAGTTTCAACTTGTCCCCTCTAACATGGTGTGTGTTGGCTGACGGATAGCTGGGTTGCCCATGGACAGGTGAAGGGTCAAGAAAAACTTGCCCATGCTGATTTCAGGTTGTCCCGAGCACTGCGAGCAGGCGATCTGGTATTATTTCACCCCCTTTATGTGTGCCAATAATTACAGAATAGCTGAACATTTAAATTGAATTAATATTAGGAACTACATAAATTACACATTTACACATTCTAAATTTATTTTTGCTGCAAACAAAATCTGTTGACTGAATAACTGTTTATGGCAACATTTATTTTATAAATATGAACAGCACTGCATATTCCATGTACTTCTGTCAAGATTGTTCAAATAAAAAGTATATTTCATCGGTAAATATCTTTCTGGATTTATAGTGTTGAAGGTCAGCATGAACCCTATAATAACCACAGTGTGTACTGTGATCCAGATCTTTCAACCCAGATTCAGTCTATGAAGAATCTGTTATGGTACATTTATGTTAGTGGCAACTTGAATTGGGTATTTAATTATAAACATGTGGTATCTTTCCCTGTGATACTCCCACTCTGAGTGAAGTTTGTTTGTTTAAAAGTCCTAAAACTCAGAGTCAATTGCCAACACTGGCCATCACAGCCTTCAAGTTGAACTGGTCAGCCTATGGAGCTTATCTACATGTATAAAGACAGTGTCACCATACAGGCCAAGCTGTATACTGCCATCCTACATGTGAATGGCTAAAGGACTGAGTCAATGGCCAGCTCAGCTAGGCCCCTCATAAAATCTCTGTGGAAGCTAACTTGTCCTCAGACTTGAAAACCAGACAGGAACAGTCACAAATTTTAAAACTGTAGAATAGTGAGTGAGTGAATAGGATTAACCTTGCCTTTAACATTATTTCAGTCATATCCCGATGATGAAGAATAGAAATGTATAGGGAGGAATCTGCAACATTTCGATACGCAACATTTTGGCACTAAGTGAAGCGAATGACACTTTGGCATGTGAGATTTCAGCAAGTTTTTAATCCACATCTGCTGTTAATAAGGTACATGTAAATTTACAGACCTGTCATAATTGGGCAATCCAGGTTTGGGGTACATGTACATATTAAATGTACATAATAGTGAGAGTGAAAATACAAAAATAGACTAGGTTATCATACAAATATTGACATAGGCATTAATTTCTAACCATACACTTGACATATACAGACAACAACGAATTAAAAAAAAAATCTCAATTTATCTTTATGTACCAATTAACAAAGACAAATTTTAGGAGATTTGAAATTCTGACCTTGGCAACAGTGTATGGTTAAAAATTAATTGCATGTGTCAATATTTGCATGGTAGTCTTGCTATTTCTCTACTTTGCAGGAGCTTAAATATTCCGTATTTTGTATAATTTACACTGATCAAAAGTGACAAAGCCAGGTATTGGCAAGGGTTTCACTTTATTATCCCATTACATGCTGACACTCTCAGTATCTATCATTTACACACATCCAGGAGTTGGAATGCAGATACAATGACATTATATGCTTTTCAACATTTTACCAAAACACACTGTAAGAGCAACAATATTCGATTCACTAAGCCCTTAATCATTCCATAATAATGTCACAAGTTCCGACATGCTTGTGGCGCTGTGCACTACAACATTAATAACAGTGAGATTTTTAGCCCACCATCACCAGATGATGGGCTGTTCAAATCACTTTTCGTCCGTCGTCCGTCCGTTCGCCGTCCGTCCGTAAACAATTATTGTTATCGCGATTTCACAGGAACTACTGGATTGATCTTTCTCAAATTTAGTACACAGGTTCCCCTTCATGGGTCTAGTTGTACAAGATACCTTCTCTGGTCCGATTCGAAAATCCAATATGGCCACAAGGCGGCCATCTTGGATTTCCCCATGAAACTTTGTTATCGTGATTTCTCAGAAACTACTGCATGGATCTTTCTCAAATTTGGTTCACAGGTTCCCCTTGGGGTCTAGTTGTGCAAGATACCTTTTTTGGTCTGATTCAAGAATCCAATATGGCCACCAGGAAGCCATCTTGGATTTCCTCATGAAACTTTATCGTGAATTCTCAGGAAGTACTGCATGGATCTTTCTCAAATTTGATACACAGGTTCCCCGTGGGGTCTAGTTGTGCAAGATATCTTTTGTGGTTCGATTCGAAAATCCAATATGGCCACAAGGCGGCCATCTTGGATTTCCCCATGAAACTTTGTTATCGCGATTTCTCAGGAACTACTGTGTGGATCTTTCTCAAATTTGGTTCACACGTTCTCCTTGGGGTCTAGTTGTGCAAGGTAACTTTTTTGGTCCGATTAGAAAATCCAATATGGCCACCAGGCAGCCATCTTGGATTTCCCCATGAAACTTTGTTATCGTGAAGTCTCAGGAAGTACTGCATGGATCTTTCTCAAATTTGGTACACAGGTTCCCCTTGGGGTCTAGTTGT
>JAVTVY010030483.1:0-12856 GCA_036873755.1 Hanleya hanleyi | reverse complement strand
ATAAAATTTGCAAACATAAATCCCGGGTAACTCGATCGACGCTAATAATTTGTCTTGAGAATAAGATCTTTCGATCATGACCAGGAAACTTCTATATGAATGAAGGTTAGTCATTGTATGTAAGTACGCCTTATTTTTCCCCCAGGATTGTGAGCGCTGGTGAGCAGTCACCCTCGCAGACATCGCGCCTCCATTGCACTTGAAAATTTTATCGTGGCGGTGATAAAATATTGTAGATGTATCTGTGGGAAAACATATATATTGATGCTGCTATATCATCAGTTGAAAGTCAGATTTAATCCATATACACGTAAAAGGGCTAAATTGCATCACACCCCTTCGTCTTGCTGATTTTCTTTAGATTTAAGGCCAACTCTTCGAACCGTCTCTTATTACGCCATCGAAAGTTGCGAGACCCCGTATGGTCGCTTTGAATTGTCATAGCTGTGTTGCATAACGTGTAAATGTATTGTGTCAAGGGACGCATCTCCAAACATTTTTTAACAGAAGTTCTCATCGAGTGCCTGATAATGCGTCTCATCGCCGAAGTCAAGTCCCACTGGACCCTTTTCCCAAATTCTCAAGGCTACACCGAACTCCTGAGATGTAGAAACTTGCAATCTGGGCAAACTTCGTAACGGAATATATCTTCTATGAATACCAGATTTCTTATTCTCCATATTAGTAGAGGCATAGTTTCTACACACACTGTTACAACAAATATGCTGCGAGTCGTTCAATATATCCATTTGTAATACCTCTTGAATATTCATGAGGATTTTCCGGTATTTCATTGGTCAAACTTTACCCAGCCACGAGTCAATATTTTTCAATCACTGACCCAGCTGTTTATGTGTCAGGCGGAGCGCGTGAGGTCCGGAGTCAATATTGTTATCACGTGATCACTGTTTACAAGTACCGTCTGCATGCCTGCAACATGGTCGCTTCGTAGATTTGTGCGATGAAAATCTACAAGAACTGTTACAAAATAGGGACAGTAAGAACGCAAAAAATGTTATACAGGCGTCTATATCAATATTACGGGTCTACTGCAGAGCAAAAGATATTGATTTCGATAGTCTTTCGTCAATAACGAAAGAACAACTTGGCGAATTCCTCTTCAAATTCTTTGCCGAGTTGAGAAAGAAGGATGGAGATAAATACTCCCGATCGTCGATGGTAAGCATACTTTTCGGTCTCCTGAATATTCAAGAGGTATATAATTTGTTGTAATTTCTATCTGCACTGCCCGAGTAATCCATTTCATTCTCATCTCAAAACTGGGGTAACTTTACGCCGTCGATGTCACCCAATCAAATGTGTTCACCATGACCCAAATAGGATTTATGAATGAAGTGTGTAAAGCCAGTGACTACATTGTAACATAACACCCAAGGTTTGTGACGAAGAGTTCACCTCGTGAATCTTGGAAAACGCATCTGAAAGTTTAAATTCTCAATATTATTCTAGTCAGATTGGGAGCAGCTTTGTAGATTTATCCATGAACTATTCATAAAATTGTATCTGTGCGTCTCGTTTCCGATAACACACATCTGCATGATAGCTAAATAATATATAGCCCTCTAGTATGAGGCCCTAGAGGGCTATATATTATTTAGCTACTGCATGACAGAGAGTTTTCGCCGAACAGCGTTTTTGGAAAGGAGTAGTGGTACCATGCGCTAGTCTGGCGTCATACGATTTGTATTATTCGTGCATGTATTATCTACAGGAGAAGAGAAAGAAAGAGCAAATATTCTCTCCAACAATACCGCAGGGAAAGAAAACTCCCTCCACAATCCTACACAAAAACACTTTGCTTCGGGAGAATGTGACTGGATTTGCTCTTTTGCTCAAGTTTACTCAAGTTCAGAAATCAGTGATAGTTTCTGATGGGGCTCGAATTCACATTTTTTGTGGTAGTATATATAGTTAGCAAGACCTAGTTCTTATATTTTTATATTTATATATTCATATATTTGATTATTTAAATAATCGGTATATAAATGACGCAGTGAATGATATACATGGTAGTGTGACTAACGTCACAGGACCTACGAAGTAAGGGTTGATATGATTGAAGTGTGTACTCGAGAGATGACTTGGGGACCCTATATGCTAGCGTGAGGGAATTTATATAGCAGTCTCTAATTGACAGTGGGTACTATTAACTTTCGCTTACAGTCGCTGTAAATTCACCATGTCGAGATGATATCCATTTAGCGGTGGCTCGGAGGGCATGGTGGCCCCCCTTTAAACACCTAAAATGGGTCAGGAGGATAGATAAGTGTATTAGGAAGATATCTAGACCACTCTAAAAAGACAGATTTCTGGATGGATAGGACCAACAAATACAGTCGGTGTAAATTGACCAAAACGAGATAATATCCATTTAGCGCTGGCTAATTTCAGCGCCGACCCCACCCGACTCCGCTGGAAGATTCTCCTTGTACAGTCACTATGCTATAATGTTGATGAATGCGTCCTATGCTGAACTGATAGTAAGAATGGCTTCTGCAGATACCATGTCGGCTGTAACACATGGTTAGAGCATAATATTAAATGGAAAATTTGTTAAAAACTTGAAGCACAACAGCGGCAAAAAAAAACCTCCTTGAACAACCTATCTTTATACAAGAAATTCTTAACTCAGAAAATACCATTCTCTCTCAAAAGAAAACAATTTACGCGAGGAAGGCCTTTTTTATTAAGCTAATTTTGTTAGGTAGGGGCCTACTTAGATTCAATAATTGTCACGAAATTTCTTTGATTATATCTTATTGCAACCATGTGTGTTCCTCTGACATGCTTGAGCTATGTACATGTATAACACACTTTCATTTGAAAGTCCAGACATTCCACCATTCATGTGAACAAATTGGACTCAACATGGAATAATTAAATTCACACTACCCATTTATACAGTATCAGTACTATGTTACTATCTGTAGCAGTTGAAACCCAGTAAAACTTAAACAATTAAAACCAGTAAAGAAATTTGTCTGTTGAATAACAGAAAATATGGTATGGAAATTTGAATGAGTAAACTATTAAACAACTTACATGATACCAACAAAATGTCCCAACACAAGCTGATAAATTCCTTGGGTGGCTTGCAGGATTTTTGTTTCACCCTCAGTAAACACAGGCTAATCTGAAGGATGATACCACATCTTTCTTTGTTCTGCTGGGTTATTGCACCAGGCTGACTTAATTGGTTGATGTAGGATATTTCACCATCAGTGACAATTTGACCTAAATTTGAAGCCTGATTTGGTCTGTGATGAAATGTTTGGATGTGAAATAGGATACACGTTAAAGGCCACAGTTTACATATAACAATATACTTACTTGTGTGTATTAAGAATGGCAAGTTGGTAATAGCAGTGTAGATAAATGCACTAACAAATGATGGAAAATTAGCATTTCCTATTTCATTATCCCATCACGTTTTGTACTGTGTTATATACAATGTATACAGTGAAACATGGCAGTGTGACTAACGTCACTGGACCTACGAAATAGGGTTTGAGATAATTTAAGTGTGTACTCGAGAGAGGACTTGGGGGCCCTGTGTGCTACCATGAGAGAATTTATATAGCGTCTCTAATTGACAGTGGGAACTATTAACTTTTCCAGATGTCACCGCTGGTGAGTCATTAGCGTAGCAACTATTATCGCCCTCAGTTTCTATTACCCTGGAGAATGATCAGCCCAGCAGTACAGCACGAAGGGTTGGGGGGAGAGTCCGAGAGAGCGGGGACCCCCCCCCCTTCTCGGCATTAGGCGATTTTTCTTAAATTAGCATAGGGAATGATGCTCTGTCAGAGCAGTTGAGAAGTAAATGTTTGTAGTCCTAAATAAGACAGGAAACTGGATAAGAAACACAAATTTGAAGTGACAAATCAGAATTATTTCAGATCAGAACTTGCTGGTAACAATGCCCTAATACACGTTCATGCCAAAAATCAAGGTTCTAATGTCAATGGTTCTCCTTATTTTGCCGACGAAAGGATTCGGATGGACTGACTGACTCACTGACTCATTACCGGACAATTTGCGATCTGTAGCCTACTTCGTAGGAATATCCACCTTCACTCGATTTGAAGGAAACTACATATGACTCTAACGGCACATCTTATTCAGACCAATATCTCTATAAAAATGACGAGGGCCTTCTCTCTAGTCCAATGTACAACAAAAGAGATGATTATAATTTCGATATCGTAAACTATCCCAGTCTGGAGAGTAATATGCCAGAGGGACCTGAATTTGGCGTATACATATCTCGCCTTGCAGCATTTGCTAGATCCTGTGTTAAATGTGACGATTCTAATCAACGTCACAAAACATTACTGCAGAAACTATATCATCAAATTACAAGCGTCTGGTCCGTCATTCATAATTCAGCCGTCGCCCATTAGAGAATATCCGCGTCCATAATCCAAAGACCTATTCCATATTCCTACGAAGTAGGCTACAGATCGCAAATTGTCCGGTAATGAGTGAGTCAGTCAGTCAGTCAGTCCATTCGAATCCTTTCGTCGGCAAAATAAGGAGAACCGTTGACATTAGAACCTTGATTTTTGGCATGAACGTGCATTAGGGCATTGTTACCAGCAAGTTCTGATCTGAAATAATTCTGATTAAAATTAGATTTATAATTAACACTTCAGTATATTGTTATAGATACATACCATCCATGTGGCCTTTAACAGTATCATGTTCCTTTTATGACCATAAAGCCAGGGGACCTCCTTATCAGTGGATTTAAAAGTCATTAAGGCTTGTCCTTGGAACAAACACAGAGAGAGGCTCTATCCGAGCCTTGTGGTTTTTAACAGTGATTTATATCCAAGCCCAATGAGATAAGGCTGGTTTCCACTCGTGCTGCTTGTCACATCAAATTACAGTGGTCGGTGTCCTGTATAGCAGATACTATAGTATATTATTGCATGCCTGTCAACTACCCTGGAACATTTCCTAGCTTAGACATTAAACAGCCCGCTAAACTTGCCATCAAATGTGATAAGGCTGGGAGTACAAGAATGTGCGGTGTATTTTCTGTGGACTGTGTAGGCTGTACAGTCTGAATGAAGACAGCCTAGCAGAATTAGTTAAAGCTAGGTGGTTTAACGTTTATCAATGAAGAAAATCACCGATCAACCGCCATAGAATATAATGTGAAACAAGAAAACCGGAATAGTACATTCATCAGATTGCCGATGCCCAAAATGTGTTGTCTCATATATCTAGATAACAACGTGATGTAGAGACGCTATTTATTCGTCTTTGTACCGGTTATGCTCAGGAGAATGACATAGAATCATTATTATCTTGTGCATAGAAGGTGTTGGTCTTGAGTTGAATTACCGTAAACTACATAAATGCTACCTTTCTACTATAGTACTATATATAAAAAATTGTTGTATTGTTGGGAAAATAATGTGATTCAAAAAGTTGTTTTGATCCTGTACAAGGGCACTGAAAACCATTAAACAGATGTAAATGTATTTTCACACGTAAAGCTTGAAATCTACTGAACCTATATTATTCAATCTGTTTCCTTTAATTAAAAAATTGTAAAATTAAATCGGCGAGTGTTATTTATTTTGGAATGAAGGCGCATTAGGAGACTGTTACCAACAAGTTCTGAGCTGACCTACTTTTGATGAAAATTTCTGGTGATTTTTGATGAAAATCACTGGCGATTCTGACTTGGGCGGTGCCCATCTTAATATAGGCAGGCTTTCAACTGGGGGTGGGGATTTCCAAGAGTTCAGTTCGCGTTCGAGTCCTAATGCCTACTGTACTTCGTAGGTCCTGTGACGTTAGTCACACTGCCATGTAACAGTATTAGCACCAAATTCAAAAAGACAATCATAGTATACATAAACATAGGCTTGTTTCCTGCAAGAGAGAAGCGGTCAACAGTTTTCAATGATGCCGGCAAGACATCATGATGTTCCAAAAATATCAAATCCGTATCGCTGATCAGTATTCTTAATCCATAATATTCGTTGTAAAGTCGTCATCTAAAGAATGATGTATCTCAGTCACGCTTTGATTGGGCTTGTTCATATGATATATATCGTACGCTGATAGCAAAATACGAGCGCAGCGTGTAAGATCTATGGCGATACGTTTCGTAACTTGTGTCTAATTCTTGACCCGGGGAGGGGGCGTACGAACCCATGTATTTCAAGATCCTTATTGAAAGCGTGACTGAGATACATCATACTCTAGATAAAGACTTCACAACGAAAAGCATATGGATACATAATACTGATCAGTATTTGATACGGATTTGATATTTTTGGAAGATCATAATTTCTTTCTGGCATCATTGAAAGCTGTTCTCTCTTGCAGGAAACTAGCGTAGTTTTAACGCTATCAAATGAATTAGGTCTTTTGATTACGGACGCGAAAATTCTTTAATGGAATACGGCTGAGTATGAAATGACAGACTAGACGCTTGGATAGCAAGTCCTGGCCGATTGATATGTAGACAGAAAACTAATATATGTATATATATTCAAGTAAGGAAGCAAAGTGTGTATGCTCAGGTGTTAGTCAATGTTTATTTACAAGTTATGTCTAACAGACATGCGAATACATTGAATTCTTTTCGAACTACAAAATATGTACAGAGTTGATCTGAAGATGAGAAGAGTATTAACATATTTCTGGAAATCTCAGAGCTGACAACTGAGACACCGACCCCAGATATGCAATGAACCTTAACAACGACAACCAATGAATATACCGGATTTCCTTTTGAAAATATGAATTGGCCAATCAAATGTTTTAAAATTGTAAGATATCCCACAATACGCTGCTGTTTCCGTAAATCTCCCTTCCTTCCTTGGACAAGATATGTTTGTGCCGTTCTATGGCGGATTCCAAATCTGCCACGAGATCACGAGATACCTCGCTGCTACGATTGGCGGATTTGAACGTTATAATGGAAGTTGCGAATGCCATTGTTGTATTGATGAACAGTGTATTACAAATACGTATCATTGTGTCTTTCAAAATGCTGAAAATCCAAAGGAGTTTGAAGATGTTATTGTCTAGGAATTAAATAGGCATTTGCAAACATAATTCGTCACCTGTAAAACTACGTGAATAGAATAATACAGCATTGCCAAGGCAAAGAAATGGTTCGTTGCCCCACCTCAGCCAAACGCCACATGAGCAATGACGTAGTTCCACGCCTTTTCTGGTTGAAGAGTTCCATCTCGGGACAGTCATATTCGGCTTGAAACAATGCTATCGATACAATGTCTTCAGTACATACCAGGGAGGACTTGCACAGCCTTCATACTCACCGCATGTTAATTATCGTCAGAGCCATACGATACCTACCCGTATTTTCCACCCTAGGCGTGATTCAAAACTTGGATTTTGATGATCCACATAGATTAAGGCAAAATGTAGATAAGTTGTGTCGCACCAACAGCTTAAATTCCATAATAACCCGGGATCGTCGCACACTTGGTCATTTGTGCACATAATACATTGTGAAGACTTGTGTAAGTAAACCATTTGATCCATCTGCTTTACGGGGTGTCTCAATAACAACAGGATTATGTTCATGCCTGGTATAATTAAACACTCTCCATGCACTTTTGTGCAATTCAACCATTCAGATACTTGTAATCTGTAAATTACTGGGAAATATACCCTTAAATACATATTTTTAGAATTTGAGCAAAATAACTACTATTAGATAAATTTAATATAAATCTATGAATATTAATAAAAGAATACGCCAGCTGCATGTCCAATTGGCCTCCCGTGCTCGGTCATCCACATAATGAAGCGGCCTTATTTTACAACAAATACTTTAACTGGTTTATTCTGTTAACAAATTAACGCAACATAACAAGGATGGTGGAGAAAGACGCCGGTGTACTGAAAAACTGATCCCTGTCATGATTCATATCCCAGCTACGCTTTTATTGTAGCTGTTAATGTGGATATATTGGCCGACATTACCACACGCCCCCCCCCCCCGAGCACCGGCTTGAGCGGTATTAGATACAAACATTTCAGAGGGATGATACAATAGATCAAGTCATCTGTTGAAAAATGAGGAAGTATGTGACCGTTAGAAACGGCCCAAACGAGGGAGAAGTAATAGAATGCAAATTCTTAATATGAACGTATATCTGTAGAATTCTGTACATAATCCCATTCCATCGAACCATTCCGTTCAGGGATAATATTCTTGCGTATGTGTTTTGGGGGATGCCATAATCATGGAACTGAATAAGCCACGTTGCTTTGAAACCTGTGTTATGCCATTATTCTGTAGAAAATCTAAATCACTTCCCCCTTACATACAAGACTATCCACGGTAAAATGGCGACGGATGGGGAACCCATTCTGCTGAGGTATAACAGTCTCGTCAAAATATTAGCAAATAATAAACACGGCATTCGAGCACTGGGAAGAAGGAGGAAAATTTATGTGGCAATATCCTGCTTGCGGTAACAGGGGAGAGGGAACTGTTGTGCGAAAGAAAAAGGTCCTGAAGAAGTTCTCATCAAACAACTCAACAGAATGAGAGATACATTATACAGACTCGCCCATCACTGGTAGAAATCCATGTTTGGCAGCCATGTTGAAACTATGCCGAAACTCAGAACAACGCATGTCAAATGTAAGACTTACATTGTAATGGAGGTCGGCCCATGATGAAAAGCCAAGAGAAACGTATCAAATTAGACGAGCTCATTCTATTTCCACCAGAATTCCAGAACCAAAGGCTGTCCTATAACTTCAATATCATAAATCTGTACTAGTGTAGCTGCTCGACAACACTATCCTGTGAAACTTGAGTTGTTTTATTCCGAAGCTATCAAATATAACAGACGGAATGGAATTATGTACAGAAGTGTATCTTCTATGAGTTAAAAGCACGACGAAAGATTTTCAGTGACACTGAAACATTGGTAGCATGATGTTGTTCTGCAACGTTATGTTAGTGATGTTCTGCCCCAATATCCAGGATTTTGCTATGGGCCGTGTGTGGTCTTGTCATTCAATATGTCCACATGAACATATATAATAAAAACGTGACAGATACAAATCATCACAAGGATCACTTTTGGTTCTTTTGATATTTTTAGAAATATGCAGTCAGCATATTAGTCTGTGTGGTCATGTGACTCCTTGTCAGTACTCCGGCATCGTTTTCCACCACCCTTTAAATGTTGCGTTTAATCGCAGCAATATCCAGTTTTCTATTAAAAAAAATCAGAACGTTCCAACATCACGAAAAATCAGCTTGTTAAACATATTCCCGGAATATCCTGGTAATACCTTTGCTGCGGATTACTGCTCTGTAAATGTATTCAATCTGTTCAGGAACCTATTTACACAGGAATTCCCATCATTTATCTTCACACGGCCGTGGAGTGGTTCCGGTACAATCCAATGACAGTTTCGGTACACAATATCTGGGTTGTCTCCGAAGTTCATTATTGAAGCTATTTTGTAAGAATAGTCAGAAGCGAGGTTGTGACAGTATATTGAAGATATCCGAAATGTCAGCATTAGACTAAATCGTGATCGTACTCAGAGGTACGTGTGTAGCAGTATCCCTATATACAAGTATCAGATCTGACGTTCAGAAGCAAACCTTCGTCCATGAAGAAATTCCGCTCCCGAAGTCGAAAGGCAAAATTGATAAGACCATATTATATAAACGTGTACAACCCGCAGATGATGCGTAACACAATCCAGAGGTAGTGCTGTATATCCTTAAATTTGTCTGCTACACAGGTAAAATGCGGTTCTTTAACAGAATCGTGAAGTCTGTCTGCGAATATATCATACAGGTGCCGACACACTTTTCACAGATCTACAGCATCATTCTGAATACAGACGCACTATAACTGTGTAAATGAAGGGGCTCCGCGAAAGAATATCGTGTTAGCCCTACATGTAATTCCAATACCTATCTATATACCAACAAAATCTAGAAACAACTTTCTAACCCTACACGCGGCTTGCTTAACATGTTAGCAGCTCTGTAACAAGAAAGCGGATTGATTCCGTGAGATATCTCGAAGCTGTTTTCAAACGATATCACACAGCTATCTTTAATCAGAACAACGTTGTTCCGTGTCAAGAATATCGGCCTAACGAAATCAGTGACATTTAGCAACATGAGCTATATACATAAGCCTTATTGATTAGCAGTATTTGGTATGCAATAGATAAATATTCCCTCAAGTTGTGCGTACGATATTCCTCCACGTAAACTGTGCCTGTCATTTTTCATTGAAATGTTAAAAATATATATAATATCGTACTGGAATATTATATACCGCTTAAGAATAATCACCGCTGTTTTGAGAATATCACCGCTGTTTTGAGAGTAATCACCGCTGTTGCGAGCGTATTCACCGCTGTTTTGAGAGTAATCACCTCTGTTGCGAGCGTATTCACCGCTGTTTTGAGAGTAATCACCGCTGTTGCCAGCGTATTCACCGCTGTTTTGAGAGAAATCACCGCTGTTGCGAGCGTATTCACCGCTGTTTTGAGAGTAATCACCGCTGTTGCGAGCGAATTCACCGCTGTTTTTAGGGAAATAACAGCTGATTCCAGTTCAATTAACAGCTCGCCAAATTCTCTGCAGGTTGTGATCGACACCATAAAAGCTAATATCTCTCACTAGAATTTCTAATGGTTGCTAAGGCTGATTCAACTGCTCAATTTGGCTTGGACCAGGCTGTTATCAGGTGCACGGTCATGTATTTCACCTACCCCTACATGTTCCGCGTTAGTGCATGTATCATACGATCTAAATCCTGCGATGTTTTTTTATCTGTAGGCTGAGATGGAAAGACCCAACTTCAAGAAAGAGACAACTTGGCACTGTGGCCTGCTAACTCCAAAGGAACCGTTTGTCGTAGATGTGGCAGAGATAAAATGTCAGCCTGTAATTTAAAACACAACAGGCTTCTCATTCTGTATCGCTTCAACGGACATGCCATGTTCGCAATGAACCAATGTGTTTCCGTAGAATGTAGTACAATCTCTATTTCTCACTGAATTCCAGAGACCGTGTCTCGTAGGTAGCGTAGAGATGGAATAATTGTTTGAATCAAAACGATAAACGCTTCATGACTCGTCATTTCGGGTCAAATGATTCATTTGCCCTCTTTGATTTAAACCAAGACTAGCACACACCTTCCTTCTCACTGCAAACCAATGAATTTTTTTCGTGAGGTAAGGCAGTAACGTAAATTATTATGGCATTAAGTGATGACTGTAGCCTCGTCGTTTTGGGCCGAGTCGGAATTTAAAGGAGTCATCTGCTCTGTTTGGTCTGGATCAGGGTGCTTTCTGTTAAAAGGGTAAAGTTTCCGTCTGCCCTGTTTCCCGTTTTTCATTTTCTTCATTTCATACTCCTGGAAAGCATCGTCTACAGGGCCCGCCATTTGAGATTTAGGGCCATCAACCCTCCCAGAGACCGCGGAATGTGTTACACTCGACTCAAAATCATGTCCCGGACGCATGGTGGAACCCTTCCGTCGACTTTGTGCTGAGGTGGTGAAGACCCAGGAACGAGTTATAAGGTAGCTGTCTCTGCGTCGCATCTTGTGTCTTGCCCATATTTTCTTTAATTCAAGGTGAACCTTTGAAGAAGAAAAAACATTAACAGGGTAGTCTAATAGCAAGCCTTTTTCTAATTAATTACTAATTACTGCAATTACAAGCGTCTGGTCCGTCATTCATATTTCAGCCGTCGTCCATTAGAGAATATCCGCGTCCATAATCTAAAGACCTATTCCATATTACATATAACAGTATTAGCACCAAATTAAAAAAGACAGTCATAGTATACATAAACATAGGCTTGTTTCCTGCAAAAGAGAAGCGGTCAACAGTTTTCAATGATGTCGACAAGACATCATGATGTTCCAAAAATATCAAATCCGTATCGCTGATCAGTATTCTTAAGGATAGCTGTCCCCTTAGAGGGTCAAAATTGGTCATTGTTTATATTTCTTCATTCAAATATTCACTGTTTCCTCTAACATTTGGTGGAAAAATGAAATCAAAATTATAAATAGAAGTGCTTCAATATTAGGATTAAAAATTTTGTTTCCGAGGCACTGAAAAAATTAAACAGATTGCCGTAGCTTGGGCGTGGCTACTATTATTTTTGTCTGTTAAATTTCCCTTTCCAAAACTCATTTCTGCAGTATTATGGTAAGCTAATTATCTATTAGTCCTACTTATTTACATTAATCTACCCCCTTCTGATCAAAACCATGCAAACATCCGTATTTTTGTTTCTAATTATAACAGTGACACTTCACTCAGACACCCGCCGTGAAGTGATTACACGGGTGTGAACAATTCTCAGCTGATCAAGTCTTAGCAAGTTTTTAAGGTTTAAATTGGACTTTAAACCGCCTTGATGAAAAAAACTTAGTGTAATAGTTATCCAGAATAAACAGGAATTCGAGTAGGTCCCATTAGACAGATTAAAAATGTATTTGCCAATAGAATCCAAGCAAAAAATTTGGATTAATTCATCAGATGTATAGCTGGACACATTTTGCCCGATTTCTAGCCTTTCATTTTTATACAAAATCCAAGATTTAAACGTTTATTTCTCGAAAAGTATCCAAGCTACGCTTTTGATATTTGGCATGCTTGTTACTTGTAATGTGATCTAGTATCTCATTTTTTTGTAAGTTGGGATTAGTTTTTTAATTATTCAACTTTTAAGACGAACGACCGTAAAATAGTACAGTTTTTTCAATTTATTTTAGTAAAATAGCTGTAAAAACAAAACCAGGCAAAAATTAAAAAAAATAAGATAAGGTTT
>JAVTVY010030482.1:0-13340 GCA_036873755.1 Hanleya hanleyi | reverse complement strand
CTAAACCAATATGACAACGAAGTAAAATGGCTAAATCAGACAAGCTGAGCTAGAATTCGATAAGACATACACATATGCAGTTTACGTTGTGTATGTTTTAATGTGTTGGATTACTAAGTTGTTAACTCGAATACTTAGAATTTTGTTTGATCGTCGCTAAAATGCTGAAATATTGCTGATCACGACGTTAAACCTCAATTCTCTCTCCTGTGATTGTTTAGACCTGAAAGATGTGAAAACATCTGTTACAGATTGTGGAAATGAATTGAAATTATAAACCGAACTCAGCATGATCATATATGATCCGGTGCTAGGGGCCGTGTGGTCATATCATCCAAGTTGCCACATGGACAGGTACAATAAAATCGTACCTGAGATAACACATATCACTAATCGTTAGATTCTTGGTATGTGCTTTAGAATTGGTTAACCAGAGAACTATTCTGTGAAGTCATGTGACGCAGTCAGTATTTCGGCACCTCTTCCCACTTCCCTTATATGTGTTGTAATATGAACACCCGCACTCAGTATGATCATAATATGTACATCATACATATTTAGTGTCACATTCAAATTACTTGATAAGTTCTTTTAAGTCGGGTAAACGAAGACTGTATTTAAGGTTGTTTTAGAAAAATCTAAGTTATTAACTTGAATACTTAGGATTCTGTTTGATTGTCGCTTTTCATTTCAAAGATTGCTGAACGCGACATTAAGCCTCAATTCTCTCAGTCTGGAATTTGCAAACAGATCTTCAAAACTGACTTGATGCCACAAAATTGATCTGATAATTATGTGCATAAAAAACAATTTAGTTTTGTCGCTCACGGAAAGTTCACATGCAGCTGTGTAGATTTAAGGGTTGAAAGCAAGCAGCTACTTTATATCTGTTCAGTCGGGTAAATGAAGACTATTTTAGGTTATTTGAGAGAAATCGGTTTGTTGTAAAAGTTTTAAGGTATGTACATATTTTTGGTGTGTTGTTTTGATTACTATTGGGTTGCTCGGTTATTGACTTGTTTTTGTTGGAATACCTAGAATATTGATTGATCGTCGCTATATAGCAATATTGCTAAACGCGACGTTAAACCTTAATTCATTCTTTCTTTCTCCCGTGCAGAAATGTCGCGTGTTGAAATGTTGTGGACTTTGTGGGGTTGGGCGGGGTTATGTATACATTGTAGTGCATACAGCACATACGGTGTCCAAAATGTCTGATCTCTGCACAATTGAAATGGCACCATGTTCCACATATGTCACACTGCATCCACGGCCGATTGATGCCAGGCTTGGTGCAGCCTAGGAAGTAGCGCGTTGTGCACTGTGACGGCGGTTTTTTCGTGCAATGTGAACCCGCACTAACCCATATTGGTTACGATCACATTTGGCCTCCTCCAAATATGGAGCCCCAGTGTTTTCCGACAGTCTCTTCACATTACACTCAATCGATATCCAATCAATATTGGCTGCCATTTTGACTGAAATCACAGAATCGCTATAACTGAAAAATAGATACTGACCGAATAACGCGCATTCAACACATTATTTCATCAGGTTTGCATGTTCTTAGTTCAACATGCTTGGATCCACTCCGTGGATTATCGCAAAGGCATTCTGCAAGAAAGGGGAACAACGATGGGGCTAATTAAAGACTCGAAATGCTCTGATCAGAAAAAAAAGATCCAGTCCCAAAGTGTATGCCATGCCGCGAAGAACTCGGTGAAACTTATTCTGATCGACTGTATAGATTTTTAGAATGTGAGGGATTCTTTTTATCTCCTTGTTATTGCCTTGTTTTTGTTGAAATGCTTGGAATTGTTTGATTGTCGCTGTATAGCTGAAATAACGCTGAACGCGACGTTAATCCTTAATTCTCTCTATCTCTCGGTGGTTTTAGGAATCCGTTTGGCGCCGAACTGAGCAAATCATATAGCGTAGGTCGATGAAGTCACTAACTCCGCCTTCTGTATGGATGGTTAGGATCAACTATCGAATATAGAATGGTCAAGGAAATAGAAACTAAATCAATATGACAACGAAGCAAAAAGACCAAATTATAGACAAGTTGAGCTAGAATTCGATAAGACAATCAAATTATAGACAAGTTGAGATAGAATTCGATAAGACGATCACATATATGCATTTTACGTTGTGTGTATGTTATAATGTGTTGAATTACTGAGTTATCAGCTTGAATACTTAGAATTTTGTTTGATCGTCACAATATAAGTGAAATATTGCTGAACGCGACTTCAAACCCTAATTCTCCCTCCTACATTCCAACTGATATGGAATTTCCTAACAAATCTTCGAAACTGGATACCAAGAAAAAAACAATTTAGTTTTGTCGCTTACGGAAAGTTCGCATGCAGCTGTATAAATTTAAAGATTGAAAGCGAGTCTTTTTATCAAGCAGCTACTTTGGATCTGTTTAGTCTAGTAAATGAAGATTGTATTTTAGGTTATTTGAGAGAAATCGGTTTGTTGTAGAAGTTTTAGCAGGTTTTAGTGTGTGTACATGTTTTTGGTGTGTTTTGTTGATTATTTTCGGATTGCTGGGTCGTTACCTTGTTCTTGTTGAAATAATCTTCGCCGCTATATAGCAATATTGCTGAACACACTCGCATGCAGAAATGTCGCGTAAATTTTAATGTATGTGCATGTCTTTTGGTGCGTTGTGTTCATTACTTCGGGATTGCTGGGTAGTTGGCTAGTTTGTCGCTTACGTAAAGGTGGCATGCAGCTGAATAGATTTTAAGATTGTAAGGGTCTTTGTAACAAGCAGCTACCTTAGATCTGTTTAGTCTGGTAAATAAAGACTGTATTTTAGGTTATTTGAGAGAAAGCGGTTTGTTGTAGAAGTTTAAATGTATGTACATGTTTTTGGTGTGTTGTATTTTGCTGGGTTATTGCCTTGCTTTTGTTGAAGTAATTATTGTCGTTATATAGCAATATTGCTGAATCCGACGTTAAACCTTATTTCACTCTTTCTCTCATGCAGAAATGTCGCGTGTTGAAATGTTTTGGACTTCATCGACTGCATAGATTTTCAGATTGAAGATATTCTTTTTATCGAGCGACTACTTTTGGAAGATATTTTTAGTCGGGTGAGGGAGGACTGTATCTTGGGTTATTTGAGAGAGATCGGTTTGTTGCAAAAGTTTTAATGTGCTGGATTACTAAGTTATTGGATTGAGTACTTAGATATGTACAAATTTTTGTTGTGTTTTGTTGATTACGTCTGGGTTGCTGGTTTATTGACTTGCTTTTGTTGGAATACCTAGAATATTGATTGATCGTCGCTATATAGCAATATTGCTGAACGCGACGTTAAACCGTCATTCATTCTTTCTTTCTCCCGTGCAGAAATGTCGCGTGTTGAAATGCTGTGAACTTTGTTGGGAGGGAGTGTGTGTGGGGGGGGGCGTATGTATACATTGTAGTGCATACAGCACATACGATCTCCAAAATGTGTGCTCTGTGCACACTTGAAATGACACCATGTTCCACAGATGTCACACTGCACCCACCGTCGATTGATGCCAGGCTTGGTGCAGCCTAGGAAGTAGCGCTTTGTGCAATGTGAAGGCGGTTTATTCGTGCAATGTGAACCCGCATTAACCCATATTGGTTGCGATCATATTTGGCCTCCTCCAAATATGGAGCCCCAGTGTTTTCCGGTAGTCTTCACATTACACTCAATCGATATCGAATCAATATTGGCTGCCATTTTGTTTGATTGTCGCTGTATAGCTGAAATAACGCTGAACGCGACGTTAATCCTTAATTCTCTCTATCTCTCGGTGGTTTTAGGAATCCGGTTGGCGTCGAACTGAGCAAATCATATAGCCTAGGTCGATGAAGTCACTAACTCCGCCTTCTGTATGGATGGTTAGGATCCGCTATCGAATATAGAATGGTCAAAGAAATAAAAACTAAATCAATATGACAACGAAGCAAAAAGACCAAATTATAGACAAGTTGAGCTAGAATTCGATAAGACGATCACATATATGCATTTTACGTTGTGTGTATGTTTGAATGTGTTGAATTACTGAGTTATCAGCTTGAATACTTAGAATTTTGTTTGATCGTCACAATATAAGTGAAATATTGCTGAACGCGACTTCAAACCCTAATTCTCTCTCTCTCTCTTCTCTCTCTCTCTCTCTCTCTCTTTCGTTCTCTCTCCTACATTCCAACTGATATGGAATTTCCTAACAAATCTTCTAAACTGGATACCAACAAAAAAACAATTTAGTTTTGTCGCCTACGGAAAGTTCGCATGCAGCTGTATGAATTTAAAGATTGAAAGCGAGTCTTTTTATCAAGCAGCTACTTTGGATCTGTTTAGTCTAGTAAATGAAGACTATTTTACGTTATTTGAGAGAAATCGGTTTGTTGTAGAAGTTTTAGTGTGTGTACATGTTTTTGGTGTGTTTTGTTGATTATTTTCGGATTGCTGGGTCGTTGCGTTGTTCTTGTTGAAATAATCTTCGCCGCTATATAGCAATATTGCTGAACACACTCGCATGCAGAAATGTCGCGTAAATTTTAATCTATGTGCATGTCTTTTGGTGCGTTGTGTTCATTACTTCGCGATTGCTGGGTAGTTGACTAGTTCTGTCGCTTACGTAAAGGTCGCATGCAGCTGAACAGATTTTAAGACTGTAAGAGTCTTTGTAACAAGCAGCTACTTTAGATCTGTTTAGTCTGGTAAATAAAGACTGTATTTTAGGTTATTTGAGAGAAATCGGTTTGTTGTAGAAGTTTAAATGTATGTACATGTTTTTGGTGTGTTGTGTTTTGCTGGGTTATTGCCTTGCTTTTGTTGAAGTAATTATTGTCGTTATATAGCAATATTGCTGAATCCGACGTAAAACCTTATTTCACTCTTTCACTGATGCAGAAATGTCGCGTGTTGAAATGTTGTGGACTTGTCGACTGCATCGATTTTCGGATTGAAGAGATTCTTTTTATCGAGCGATTACTTTTGGAAGATATTTTTAGTCGGGTTAGGGAGGACTGTATCTTGGGTTATTTGAGAGAGATCGGTTTGTTGCATAAGTTTTAATGTGCTGGATTACTAAGTTATTGGCTTGAGTACTTAGATATGTACAAATTGTGTTTGTGTTGTGTTGATTACGTCTGGGTTGCTGGTTTCTTGACTTGTTTTTGTTGGAATACCTAGAATATTGATTGATCGTCGCAAAATAGCAATATTGCTGAACGCGACGTTAAACCTTAATTCACTCTCTCTCTCTCGTGCAGAAATGTCGCGTGTTGAAATGTTGTGGACTTCTTGGGGAAAGGGCGGGGGTATGTATACATTGTAGTGCATACAGCACATAATGTCTCCAAAATGTCTGATCTCTGCACATTTGAAATGACATCATGTTCCACAGATGCCACACTGCACCACTGTCGATTGATGCCGGGCCTGTTGCAGCCTGGGAAATCGCGCGTTGTGCACTGTGATGACGTTTTTTTTTGTACAATGTGAACCCGCATTAATCCGTATTGGTTACGGTCACATTTGGCCCCCTCCAAATATGACTGCCGAACCCCCGCTCTGGGGCCCCAGTGTTCTCCGAGTCTCTTCACATTACACGCAATCGATATCCAATCACTATTGGCTGCCATTTTGACTGGAATCACAGAACCGCAGAAACAGCAAAATACATACTGACTGCATAACGCGCATTCAACATATTTTTTCATCAGGTTTGCATGTTCTTAGGTCAACATACTTGGCCCCACCCCGTTGATCAGTGTTTTCTAGCGGTTTCTTCACATTACACTCAATCGATATCCAATCAATATTGCCTGCCATTTTGACTGAAATCAGAGAACCGCAGAAACTGAAAAATACATACTGTCTGAATAATGCGCATTGGACAATTTTTTCATCTGGTATGCATGTTCGTGGTGCAAAATGTATCCACCCCGTTGATGATCGCAAAGGCATTCTGTAAGAAAGGGGAGCAGTGTTGAATCTTACAATAGACACAAAACACTCTGATCATAAAAGGGAACCAGTCCCAAGGTGTACGCCATGCCACGAAGAACTCAGTGAAGCTTATTCTGATGGACTGCATATATTTTTAGATAGTGAGAGATTCTTTTTATCTCCTTGTTATTGTCTTGATTTTGTTGAAATGCTTGGAATTTTGTTTGATTGTCGCTATATAGCTGAAATATTGTTGAACGCGAGGTTAATCCTTAATTCTCTCTCTCTCTCTCTCTCTGTTGGTGGTTGTAGTCACCCGTACTATACTGAGCAAAAATCATATAGGACGACGATGTCACTAACTCCATCTTCTGTATGGTTATGACCAACTGTCGAATATAGAATGGCCAGGGAAACGGGAACTAAATCAATACGAAAACGAAGAAAAAATACCAAATTAGGCACGTTGAGCTAGAATTCGATAAGACTAATTTCATAAATGCATTTTACGTTGTGTGTGTGTTTTAATGTGTTGCATTACTAAATTATTAACTTGATGAATATTATATGACTAGATTTGATCAACAAATTCTTACGATCTTTGAAAGAAATCGGTTTGTTGTATAAGTTTTAATGTATGTGCATGCCTTTTGGTGTGTTGTGTTGATTACGTCTGGATTGCTAGGTTGTTGAATTGGTTTTATTAGAACACTTAGAATTTTGTTTGATCATCGCGATATACCTGAAATATTGTTGAACGCGACATTAAACCTTAATTCTCTCTCTGTTATTGCTGAACGCGACATTAGACCTTAATTCTCTCTCTGTTAGTGCACACCCAAGTTTCCCTCCTCCCTTGGTTCTCAACATCCAGCCAACAGCCAACTTTAAATGACAAGAACAAACGTGCTACAAGAAATTGTTCTTGAATATTTATGTACATAGAAATTCAAGAGAATTAAATTTAACGTCGCGTTCATACATATATCGGCTATATTGCGATGGAAGATTGAAAAATTATGCAAAGAACATATTATTCTAAGTGGCGTGCTTTTGGAACTACGTTTACAATTTATATTTGCCTGGCCGATGGAATTTCATAGATACTTTTTCGCGTCATGGGATATCATTTACTCATACAGTACTTGATTGCTCCATTTAATTACGGGATTCTCATTTCCCTTTTCGGAAATTTGGAAGAAGATTTAGCCAACAATTGATGTTTATCATACTTGGTGTTGTGTTGTGTTGTGTTGTGTGGATATGGATTACCCGTTATACACGGGACATTATTGGTGGCAAGCGTCAAATCAGACATTCAATATTCATCCGTCTTCCATAAAAGAATTACCGCGCCAATTATCGAAAAACCTATTTCGTATGACAGCACCAACTTTTATGTGAGCGTGAATAAAACTAATAATAACAAATCTCCAAATCGTTTCCAGAGAATGTATCTCATTCACGCTTTGATTGTGCGTGTTCATTTGAACACTATGTAGATGGAAATCACATTATATTCAAACGGCCACTCACTATTCACTATGACTATGTCATGTAACTCCAGCAGCTTCCAAAAAGTGGAAATTATATGTCAGAAAACATGTCAGTGCACAGCACATGAGGTCTCCAAAATTTCTGATCTCTGGACATTTGAAATTACACCATCTTCCACAGATGTCACACTGCCCCCATGGTTGATTGATGCTGGGCCTGTTGCAACCTGGGAAGTTGTGCGATGTGACGGCGGTTTCTTCGTACAACGCAATATTGTGCGTTCCACATATTTTTTTTTATCAGGTTTGCATATTGTTGGTTCAACATGCTTGGATCCACCCCGTTGATGATCACAAAGGCATTCTGCAAGAAAGGAAAGCAGCGATTGATCTAATTATAGACTCAACTCTCTGATCAGAAAAGGGAATCGGTCCCAAGGTGTATTCGATGCCGCGAACAACTCACAGTGAAAGATCTTCTGATCGACTGTATAGATTTAAAGATTGAAAGGGATCCTTTTTATCGAGCAGCTACTTTAGAAGATCTTTTTAGTCGGATAAAAGAAGGCTATATTTTAATTTATTCGAGAGAAATAGGTGTGTTGTGTTGATTACTTCTGGATTGCTGGATTGTTGCGTTGTTTTTGTTGAAATACGTAGAATTTCTTTTTATTGTCGCTGTATAGCTGAAATATTGCTGAACTCGGCGTTAATCATTAATACTTTTTGTTGGTCGTTTTAGGGATCCGGTTGGCGCTGTACTGAGCAAATCATATGGGACAACGATGTCACTAACTCCGCCTTCTGTATGGTTAGGATCAACTGTTGAATATAGAATGTTCAAGGAAATAGAAACTAAATCAATATATGACGAAGTAAAATGACCAAATTAGATAAGTTGAGATAGAATTCGATATGACAAATACATACATGCATTTTACGTTGTGCGTAAGTTTTAATGTGTTGGATAACTATTTTATTAACTTGAATACTTAGAATTTTGCCTGATCGTCTCTCTATAACTGAAATGTTGCTGAACGCGACGTCAAACCTTAATTCTCTCTCTCTCTTTCTCTCTCTATCCTACATTTCAATTGATATGGAATTTGCTAACAGATCCTCAAAACTGAGTTAATACCAACAATATTTATCTGATAAATTAGGCACATAAAACAATTTAGTTTTGTCGCTCACGGAAAGTTCACATGCAGCTGTATATATTTAAAGGTTGAAAGCGAGTCTTTTTATCAAGCAGCTATACTTTGGATCTGTTCAGTCGGGTAAATGAAGATGATTTTAGGTTATTTGAGAGAAATTGGTTTGTTGTCAAAGTTTTAATGTATGTACATGTTTTTGGTGTGTTGCGTTGATTACTTCTGGATTGCTGCGTCATTGCCTTGTTTTTCTTGAAATACTTATCGTCGCTATATAGCAATATTTCTTAACGCGACGTTAAACCTTAATTCACTCTCTCTCGCATGCAGAAATGTCGCATAAGTTTTAATGTATGTGTTTTGGTGCGTCGTGTTCATTACTTCGGGATTGCTGGGATATTGACTCGTTTTTGTTGGAATACATAGAATTTTGTTTGATCGTCGCTACATAGCAATTTTGCTGAATCCGACGTTAACCCATATTTCACTCTCTTTGTCGCATGCAGAAATGTCGCGTATTGAAATGTTGTGGACCCCGTGGGAAAGGGGGCGGGGGGATAGGTATACATGTTAGTGCACAGCACATGTCTCCAAAATATCTGATCTCTGCACATTTGAAATGACACCTTCCACAGAAGTCACACTACATCCATGGTTGATTGATGACGGACCTGGTGCAGCCTGGGAAGTACCGCGCTGTGATGGCGATTTCTTCCTCCAACGCAATAATGCGCTTTCAACATATTTTTTCATCAGGTTTACATGTTCTTGGTTCAGCATGCTTGGATTCACCCCGTTGATCGCAAAGGCATTCTGCAAGAAAGGGAAGCAACGATGGATCTAATTATAGACTCGAGGTGATCAAAAAAGGGGACCAGCCCACGGTGTATTCAATGCCACGAAAAAGTCGCAGTGAAACATTCTGATCGACTGTATAGATTTTTAGATTGTGGGAGATTGTTTTTATCTCCTTGTTATTGCTTTGTTTTTGTTGAAATACTTAGAACTTTGTTTGATTGAGGCTATATAGTCGAAATATTGTTCTTGGTTCAACATGCTTGGATCCACCGCGTTGATGATCGCAAAGGCATTCTGCAAGAAAGGGAAGCAGCGAAGGATCTAATTATACAATCAAAACGCTCTGATCAGAAAAGGTAACCAGTCCCAACGTGTATTCGATGCCGCAAAGAACTCAGTGAAACATCTTCTGATCGAATGTACATATTTAAAGATTCTAAGGGATTCTTTTGATCGAGCAGCTACTTTAGAAGATCTTTTTAGTCGGATAAAAGAAGACTATTTTAGTTCATTCGGGAGAAATAGGTGTTCTGTTGATTATTCTGGATTGCTGGATTGTTGTCTTGCTTTTATTGAAATACTTAGAATTTTGTTTGATTGCCGCTGTATAGCTGAAGCGCGACGTTAATACTTAATGCTCTCTCTTTCTCTCTCTCCCTGTTGGTGATTTTAGGATTTCGGTTGGCGCTGGACTGGGCCGGTCATAGGACGGTGATGTCACTAACTCCGCCTTCTGCATGGTTAAGAACAACTGTCAAATATGGAAAAGTAAAGGAAATACACACTAAACCAATATGACAACGAAGTAAAATGGCTAAATCAGACAAGCTGAGCTAGAATTCGATAAGACATACACATATGCAGTTTACGTTGTGTATGTTTTAATGTGTTGAATTACTAAGTTGTTAACTTGAATACTTAGAATTTTGTTTGCTCGTCGCTAAAATGCTGAAATATTGCTGATCACGACGTTAAACCTCAATTCTCTCTCCTGTGATTGTTTAGACCTGAAAGATGTGAAAACATCTGTTACAGATTGTGGAAATGAATTGAAATTATAAACCGAACTCAGCATGATCATATATATGAACACCCGCACTGAGTATGATCATAATATGTACATCATACATATTTAGTGTCACATTCAAATTACTTGATAAGTTCTTTTAAGTCGCGTAAACGAAGACTGTATTTAAGGTTGTTTTAGAAAAATCTAAGTTATTAACTTGAATACTTAGGATTCTGTTTGATTGTCGCTTTTCATTTCAAAGATTGCTGAACGCGGCATTAAGCCTCAATTCTCTCAGTCTGGAATTTGCAAACAGATCTTCAAAACTGACTTGATGCCACAAAATTGATCTGATAAATTATGTACATAAAAAACAATTTAGTTTTGTCGCTCACAGAAAGTTCACATGCAGCTGTGTAGATTTAAGGGTTGAAAGCAAGCAGCTACTTTATATCTGTTCAGTCGGGTAAATGAAGACTATTTTAGGTTATTTGAGAGAAATCGGTTTGTTGTAAAAGTTTTAAGGTATGTACATATTTTTGGTGTGTTGTCTTTGATTACTATTGGGTTGCTCGGTTATTGACTTGTTTTTGTTGGAATACCTAGAATATTGATTGATCGTCGATATACAGCAATATTGCTGAACGCGACGTTAAACCATAATTCATTCTTTCTCCCGTGCAGAAATGTCGCGTGTTGAAATGTTGTGGACTTTGTGGGGGGGGGGTGTATGTATACATTGTAGTGCATACAGCACATACGGTGTCCAAAATGTCTGATCTCTGCACAATTGAAATGGCACCATGTTCCACATATGTCACACTGCACCCACGGTCGATTGATGCCAGGTTTGGTGCAGCCCAGGAAGTAGCGCGTTGTGCACTGTGACGGCGGTTTTTTCGTGCAATGTGAACCCGCACTAACCCATATTGGTTACGATCACATTTGGCCTCCTCCAAATATGGAGCCCCAGTGTTTTCCGACAGTCTCTTCACATTACACTTAATCGATATCCAAGCAATATTGGCTGCCAATTTGACTGAAATCACAGAACCGCTGAAACTGAAAAATAGATACTGGCCGAATAACGCGCATTCAACACATTATTTCATCAGGTTTGCATGTTCTTAGTTCAACATGCTTGGATCCACTCCGTGGATTATCGCAAAGGCATTCTGCAAGAAAGGGGAACAACGATGGGGCTAATTAAAGACTCGAAACGCTCTGATCAGAAAAAAAGATCCAGTCCCAAACTGTATGCCATACCGCGAAGAACTCGGTGAAACTTATTCTGATCGACTGTATAGATTTTTAGAATGTGAGGGATTTTTTTTATCTCCTTGTTATTGCCTTGTTTTTGTTGAAATGCTTGGAATTTTGTTTGATTGTCGCTTTATAGCTGAAATAACGCTGAACGCGACGTTAATCCTTAATTCTCTCTATCTCTCGGTGGTTTTAGGAATCCGTTTGGCGCCGAACTGAGCAAATCATATAGCTTAGGTCGATCAAGTCACTAACTCCGCCTTCTGTATGGATGGTTAGGATCAACTATCGAATATAGAATGGTCAAGGAAATAGAAACTAAATCAATATGACAACGAAGCAAAAAGACAAAATTCGATAAGACAATTACATATATGCATTTTATGTTGTGTGTATGTTTTAATGTGTTGAATTACTGAGTTATCAGCTTGAATACTTAGAATTTTGTTTGATCGTCACAATATAAGTGAAATATTGCTGAACGCGACTTCAAACCCTAATTCTCTCTCCTACATTCCAACTGATATGGAATTTCCTAACAAATCTTCGAAACTGGATACCAACAAAAAAACAATTTAGTTTTGTCACTTACGGAAAGTTCGCATGCAGCTGTATGAATTTAAAAATTGAAAGCGAGTCTTTTTATCAAGCAGCTACTTTGGATCTGTTTAGTCTAGTAAATGAAGATTGTATTTTAGGTTATTTGAGAGCAATCGGTTTGTTGTAGAAGTTTTAGCAGGTCTTGGTGTGTGTACATGTTTTTGGTGTGTTTTGTTGATTATTTTCGGATTGCTGGGTCGTTGCCTTGTTCATGTTGAAATAATCTTCGCCGCTATATAGCAATATTGCTGAACACACTCGCATGCAGAAATGTCGCGTAAATTTTAATGTATGTGCATGTCTTTTGGTGCGTTGTGTTCATTACTTCGGGATTGCCGGGTAGTTGGCTAGTTTTGTCGCTTACGTAAAGGTCGCATGCAGCTGAATAAATTTTAAGATTCTAAGAGTATTTGTAACAAGCAGCTACTTTAGATCTGTTTAGTCTGGTAAATAGAGACTGTATTTTAGGTTATTTGAAAGAAATCGGTTTGTTGTAGAAGTTTAAATGTATGTACATGTTTTTGGTGTGTTGTGTTTTGCTGGGTTATTGCCTTGCTTTTGTTGAAGTAATTATTGTCGCTATATAGCAATATTGCTGAATCCGACGTTAAACCTTATTTCACTCATGCAGAAATGTCGCGTGTTGAAATGTTGTGGACTTCGTCGACTGCATAGATTTTCTGATTGAAGAGATTCTTTTTATCGAGCGACTACTTTTGGAAGATATTTTTAGTCGGGTTAGGGAGGACTATCTTGGGTTATTTGAGAGAGATCGATTTGTTGCATAAGTTTTAATGTGCTGGATTACTAAGTTATTGGCTTGAGTACTTAGATATGTACAAATTTTTGTTGTGCTGTGTTGATTACGTCTGGGTTGCTGGTTTATTGACTTGTTTTTATTGGAATACCTAGAATATTGATTGATCGTCGCTATATAGCAATATTGCTGAACGCGACGTTAAACCTTAATTCACTCTCTCTCTCTCTCGTACAGAAATGTCGCGTGTTGAAATGTTGTGGACTTCGTGGGGAAAGGGCGGGGGTATGTATACATTGTAGTGCATACAGCA
>JAVTVY010030481.1:0-13206 GCA_036873755.1 Hanleya hanleyi | reverse complement strand
GATTGTCGTGGAGCATGATTTTGAACGACTCAAAGAAGCACATAACACATCCCCATATCGCCACTATCGTAACCTATGGCCACTCCAGGTTCGACAGTCACCAAACTTACTTCCACTCGAAAATCGACAGCCAGAGAGAGCGAGAGAGAGAGAGAGAGATAGAAAAAAGACCCGGGAGGTTTGAACAGCAGGGCCATGTCATGTTTTTGGTATTCTCATATGTGGAGTCTGGTAAAATTAGAACAGATTTCTACGACGGACAATTTTACCCGTGTGACGTGAGCATAAGGACTTGCGAAGATTGTATGAATTTTACGAGTAGAAATCTCTTCTAATTTTACAAGACTCGTACACTGGTCTACACTTTTCAAAGGATCAAAACTTGATATGGCCGTGCTGTACACAACTCGAGATTTCTTTTTTTCTCTGCTAAATTTCGAGCGGAAGTACGTGTTTGTAACTACTAAGGTTGGTGACTTTCGAACCCAGAATAATCATAGATTACGAAAAGTGAGGATTGGGGATGTGTGAATGTTATTTTCTAGCCGGTATTCCGTATGGGTTTCTTTGAGTCGTCCAAAATTGTGCGCCAGGAGTCTAAAATGCTCACCAATCCGGACGGAGGGAGGGGGAAGCTGGAAAACAGGAAAGTGGTCCTAATGTATATTTATATATATTTGTATATTTGTGTATCACAACCAACACAGAATCTTCAATCAATTGTCTGGGAATGAATGGAAATGGTCGCAACGCTAGTTGACCATAGTTCAAGACAAGACACCATTATGAATATATGGGTTACAAGTTCGGCGTCTCTTTCAGTTGAATATTCAGATATGCTGATACATTATTAAGCCCCGCCCTGGTTAGGCGGGAAATGGCGAAGAGAAAAACACCGATGGAATGACACTGAAATAAAAGTGTATAAAACAGTCAAGTTAATCAACGTCATAACCGAATTTATACACATGCGTCGTATTCTATGCAGATTTAAAAAAAGATTCAACCGTAAAACAAGATTATTGAAAAGGACTTAACTGAATAAAACTTCTGGTTGGGTATTCCGGTATGCAGCCCATTCTTGCCAAACACTGATAGCCCATTTGTTGTTCCGTATAGTGTTTTTTTTCTGGGATTAATGCCCTTGCACGATCTTTTAGGTCCTGTTCAGTAACGAGGTGTGAAAAACGACGACTTTCAGTTTCAGATGGCAAGATTTGCTGAGTGGGAATACTAAGCAAGTTCTCAAACATCGGTAGATACTTCATGTAGGGAGATATTGCATGAGTCTTTGTGCAGCTGAAAAGGTTCAAGTCTAGACATATTGTTCTCCCAAAACTAGGCTATTGTATGCATTGTCTCGTGATTCTTACATGAAGTATTGTCACATCATCATCCTCCCACACAATGTTAAAATCTGGCATATGTAAATCACTGTCCATCTTGTCCCGAGGAAGTTTGCACTTGTAAAGGTAAGACTGTCATTGGGAGGACTTGGAATAGAAGATGCCACGTGTTCCTGTCCATTTCCAATTAACGCCGATTGAGATTTACCAATCGTCTCGCGAGGGGCGTGGTCTAAGTCAGTTTGATCACGCACAGCTCTTGGGAACGTAGAAATTGACTGGAAAAAATGAAGATGCTCTTATCTCCGCTATAGACTTCTCGCTTTTGCTCGCGGTCTATCACGCGAAGATACTTGCCATGTGTAATCTAACTATTACTCTGTGGGTCTAACACCACTAAATCGTTGGAAGAATTTTCTGGGAATGAAATCAGCAACCACCCAATCGACTCGGTGTATGACGTCATCCCTTTCACCCGGCGACAGAACGAACACCTGGCATGAAATATACATGCTGAAGTTCTTCGTGTCGGGTATACAACAGTTTTACATTGTGATATTAATTTGGTGCGTCGGGTTACATTCTGGACTTCACACGTTGCAGCACGTTGACAAATTAATGTCATGTTATATAAGTTATAATTAAATGATGACATGAGAGAATGTATCGGAAAAACCAACCAAGAAGAAATTGTTCACGAGGGGGCGTAGCCCCAGATATCTCGTCGAGTGTCAATCATGTAACTGACTTGTCACTTGAATCTGACATTGAAATCGATTCAATTAGCCACATGCAGTATTAGATACATTATGCCATGTTAAGACAAAACTTAATTTTCCTAAATCAAGAACAGGAACAATGATTTAGTCATTTCCACACTGAAGATGAACAGTTACACACGTGAATTCGTAAGCACTGTTTTAATGATGTGAGTGTTACTAATACAATATTCTAATCTATTTCAATATTCTAATACTATTGTAAGTTGTTCGGACTCAAGCCTGTGTTCGGGAATTTGATGAACATCGGACATTTGAGCTCGGTCAATACTTGGATGGGTGACCGGGTGCTGTACTGGCTGGGCTGATCAGTATCCAAGGTAATAGGAACTGTGGACACTCGTGTTCTGTCACATGTAGGCACCGTCGTGATATGAATGAACAAAGGTTGAAAATGACGTTAAATCCTACTCACTCAATCACTCGACGTCAGCCAGTTCATGTGCACAGAGCGGTGAAAACGTTACATATAGAATTCCAAGGCAGAACATCCAAAAAATGCAGGCGGTCTCCACCAGAGAACTATTAATACAAAAACTGTAAAACACTTCTCCCCATATGCAGGCGCCCATTTCTAGTCGCAGGTCTGCGATTCACTTGCCACCATCGTCAAATCTAAAGTGTATTATTGAAGCGGGTATACAGGAAGACTTCTCAAATCACAAGACAGGAACTATGAGCCGTCATTTCAACGCTGAAGCTGGGCAGTTACACACGCGAATTCGAAAGCACAGTTTTAATTATGCGAGTGTTGCTGAAACAATATTCTAATACAATTGTAAATTGTTCGGACAGCAACTTGTGTTCGGGAATTTGATGAACATTTGTCATTTGAGTTCGGTCAATACTTGGATGGGTGACCGGGTGCGGTACTGGGTGGGCTGATCAGTGTCCAGGATAATAGGAACTGTGGACACTCTCGTGTTCAGGTACCGTCCTGATTTCACTGAAAAAAGGGATGGAAACGACGTTAAATCCTACTCACTCAAACACTCGACGTCAGGCAGTTCAAGTGTGCATAGTAGCGGTGAAAACATTACACAGAATTCCAAGGCAGAACATTAAAAAAAAAATGCAGGCGGTCTCCACCAGAGAAATATTACTACAAAAACTGAAAAACACTTCTCCCCGTGGGCAGGCGCCCACTTCTAGACCCATGTCTGCGATTCACTTGCCACCATCGTCAAACCTATGTGTACTGAAGCGTGTATACAGGAAGACTTCTCAAATCACTCTGGAAAGAGGACCTTGGCCACTACGCTCTGTCAGGCGGGTAGGTAAATTTTAATATTTTCAAAGTACCGGTACATATCGAAATATTTTGTTTTTCGTCATCTACGGTATCCTCATATGTTAAAAGGAATGACTATCTTGCGGTACAGCCTTACAATATGAGAATAATACTCGAAACATGCTGTAAAATACAAACCTTTTCCTCCCAGCAAAATCACAAAATGGTGACTGACAGTGAAATAACAAAATATTCCGATAATTGATGCTCCCCGGGCATGCGCACTTGAGAAACAGTCCTGAGAATTCCAGAAGTCAAAACTCACCAGTCGCCGCGCGCCGTGGTTCGTCCGGCGAGTGGCGCGCGGCGAGATTTTCCAGGTTAAGAGATAGGGCCAAACTCGTCGCGTTTTACGGTGCGTGGCGACTGGTGAGTTTTTGCACGTTAAGAGATAGGAGGACGCCGCCAGTCGCCGCCAGTCGCCGCACGCCGGAGAGGTCCACGGCGCGTGACGAGATTCTCTACAGTCAAAAGTCGCCAGTCGCCGCGCGCCGTGGTTCGTCCGACGAGTGGCGCGCGGCGAGTTTTTCTAAGTTAACTGATAATTCCAAGGTCGCCGCGTTTTACGGCGCGTGGCGAGTGGCGAGTTTTTACATGTTAAGAGATAGGAGAAAGTCGCCAGTCGCCGCGCGCCGGAGTGTCCACGGCGCGTGGCGAGTTTCTAAAAGTCGCCACGCGCCGCGAGTTTGGCCCAAATAGAAAACCATATCTTTCGAATGTTGACCCCGGAAGTTAAATCATGCCTGTAAATTCGCGCTATTTTGCATGGTACTGCTTCCGACGACGACGCCGATTTTATGTCTGAAAATGCCACCGAAAATGTGCGCAGAACAGGACATGCGCGGACGCGCAGTACAATGCAAACTCGCGCGAAAGTCGCGAATAAACACGCGGTTGTCTGGTTTGTTCGACAGGATAGTCCAGTAAATCTAGCGCATTTTTGGGGTCAACCCACCACAAATTGCAACAGAATTTATTTCACTGCTATGCATTTCAGAAAGGTCCCCAGAATCACATACTAAAAGTCTACAATCCCATATGCATGGGAAATATCTTGAATTTCAAGTTGAAATTTGAGGTATTTTTCGCGAAATTTCAATGTTTATCTCTCTCTTGCTCCTATAAGAAACCCTTGTACTTGGTAGTAAGCGTGAAAGAAATGGGTCATTGCTTACACTCATTCCATTCGTTATCATATCGAGGTTATACTTAGCCTAAAATAACACCCTTGCACGAAAATATTTATGGAGAAATTCAAAATGGCGGATGTATGGGGTCATTCTAAATCTGAACTTTTTACCATTTTCATGACAGTCCATGGCCAGGCAATCTATCTGGGTTTTTTTAGCTGGACCCAAAACCAATTGCAACAGAATTTTTTTCACTAATATGCATTTCTAATAGCTCCACAGAACAACATACTAAAAATCTACCAAAATCTATTTAGTGGAGATACGACTTTTTCTAACACAAAGATACACCATCATGCTTCATATTTAAGAAGGTAGAAAATATTGGATTGTCTCTGAATAAGGACAGTTTATCATCCTGAAATCCAATCAATACATGATGATCTAGGATACATTAGTCTATGGTGGTAAAAACATTTGCATTCCCAATGGATTTGCTCATAAAAGTAGATAGCAAAACGAGAGTTCAGCACCAGGGTATATAATCATACATGGTAATATCCTACCAGTTGGCATTATTTCCATTACCATTGTTACCCGAAAGGGAACTGGCAAGCTGTGATATATTTTCTTTCAACCTATGACAATCGCAGACAATAGTTCTATCAACTTATAAAGATATAACTCTATTATCACAAGCACGTAGCAAGTGTCGGGTCCGACATTCAATAGTGTTTGTACCTTGTTGAAAAAAAATGCAGCCTTGCCAATTATTAGAGAGAGAAATTAGATTCAACGTCGCGTTTAGCGATAGTTCAGATGTATACCGACAATCTGCCAAACATTTATGATCCATCACAATTGTTTGTAAGACAAATGTTGTTGATGAAAGAAGAATAATTATGCAGATCCTAATATATCATTTAATTATCAAACAAATAATACTTTGAATTATAGGCAAAGCTGACGGCATAACATATCAAGTTTCATTTTACATTCTGGTTCATGGTAACATTATTATGGGAAGTGACTTCTCATACATATAGTTGATGTCTTTTATTGTTATTCCTCATGAACACTGCCATAAGTTGAGGAATATTTCACAGCACTATCAATCCCAATACCAGTCTTCACCAATGTCATTTTCAAAGGCCTGGGTTTGATGAGTTTGCACAGCTCAGTCGTTTGCATTCTCCATACACACTTGGAACAATCCAGGCCATGATCCTGGCACTTCTGCTTCAGCTGCAATCCTTCTTGCAGTTCCACCTGATAACCTCAAGTAATCCCTGAAGCTGGTGACAGATCAGTTTTCGCAGGGAGAAACCGATTGAATTGTCCACTCTCATTTTTGTGGCTGCAATGGATGGTCTTCCCCGCAAGTCAATTCTTTCGTCTGGGTTACTACTGTATAAAAATAAAAGCGTTTTCTATGCTGCTGCAATAAATGACCTTCGTCGGGACTCCCATGACCTGGATGAACACTTCAGCTTGTTGGCGAAATAACTCAGTGACAGTGGTCTTCTTCAAGGCAGCACCTTTTTCAATGCCATATGGTCGGAATACTGTGTCACAGCTCAGAATGGCATGCACAAGCATCACATTTGTACAGACTTGCATTCCCAGCACTGCCTTTGTCTTCTTGACATTCCAAACTCTCCGGCCTCGCTAGTTACAAGCGTCTAGTCCGTCATTCATAATCCAGCCGTCGTCCATTAGAGAATATCCGCGTCCATAATCCAAAGACCTATTCCATTTTCCATATAACAGTATTAGCACCGAATTCAAAAAGACAATCATAGTATACATAAACATAGGCTTGTTTCCTGCAAGAGAGAAGCGGTCAACAGTTTTCAATGATGCCGGCAAGACATCATGATGTTCCAAAAATATCAAATCCGTATCGCTGATCAGTATTCTTAATCCATAATATTCGTTATAGAGTCGTCATCTAAAAAAAGAAAAAGAAAAAGAAAAGTCAAAGAAAAACGAATTCCTATCAAACAACGTCAACAAGTAGCAGTTCATTACTCTTATGAGTGACCAGTTGGAAAGGGCGGGATGTTTCATATGCAGATGTTTTTATTGTAAAAGCTGTCGTTTAATCGACTGAAAGCATCAAAACTTTGGTTGGTTATGATATTGACCTGTTAGTTCTGCTCTGTTTTCACGCAGACATGGATGACAATGCCATCTACTTTCAGCCAAGAGAGAATGCAAAGAAACGGATAGTTTGGAATGTCAAGAAGACAAAGGCTGTGCTGGGAATGTAAGTCTGCACAAATATGCTGTTTGTGCATGCCATTCAAGGCTGTGACACAGTATGCTGCCCATATGGCATTGGCAAATGTGCGGCCGTAAAGAAAACAACGCTCAATGAGCTATTTCGCCAACAAGCTGAAGTTTTCAGCCAGGCCATTGGAAGTCCCGATTGACGTTATCTATTGCAGGTGCTTGTGTGTTTATACAATGGTAACCCTGACGAAGCAATTGGCTGCATGAGATAGAAGCGTTTCTGTGACCAAAACGAACCATATATGTGCAGGTACAATTACAACACATATAAGGGAAGTGGAAAGCGGTGCTGACATACTGGCATTCAAAACCTTCCACCAACATCAGCATCAGCTAAATATCAGAGTTCGCGTGTTTAGAGTGGAAAGGGGAAGGCCATCCATTGCAGCCACAAGAATGCGGGTGGACGGCTTCTATCTGTGAAAACTGAACTGTCACCAGTTCCATTGGCACACTTTGAGGTTATCAGGTGTAACCGCAAGAAAGACTGCAGCTGGAGAAGATGCATCTGTAGGAGCATGGTCTATACTGTTGAAAATGTCAAATGAAACATGGTAAATGGCATGGCAGAATGTCATGGTAGAACATCAAGTTTCCCTATAATCTAGATTATTATTTGTTTGATAATTAGATGATAGGATCTGCATAATTATTCTTCTTTCGTCAAAACATATCTGACACACAATTGCGATAGATCATTAATGGTTTGCAGAGCTGTATTTTTCAACAAGGCACATGTTGAGATAATAGAGAGATATCTCCATGAGTGGGTTTGTGGAAATATTGTCTGTGACAGTTATCGGTTGAAGGAAAATATATCACAGCTTGTCATTTCATTTACTTTGGGAGAGAATTCCTCTTTCAGATGATTATGCTAATGGCAAAAATGTTAACTGACTGAATATTACCATGTATAATTCATATAGCCTGATGCTGAACTATCAGTTTGCTATCTACGCTTATGAGCAAATCCACCGGGATTTTCACCACCATGGCATACTGTACCCTGGGTCATGTATTAATCGGATTTCTGGATGATAAACTGTCCTTATCCATGGAAAAAGACAATATTCTACCTTGCTTATATGAAGCATAATGGCCTATTATTATGTATTATAAAATGGCGTATCTTTGTTTTCAAAAAAGTCATATCTCCACCAAATAGATTTTGGTAGACTTTTAGTATGTTGTTCTGAGAACCTATTAGAAATACATACCAGTGAAAAAAATTATGTTGCAATTTGCTTTGGGTCCAGCTAACAAAAACCAGATAGATTGGCTGGACTGTCATGAAAATGGTAAAAAGTTCAGATTTAGAATGACCCCATACATCCGCCATTTTGAATTTTTCCATAAATATTTTCGTGCAAGGGTATTATTTTAGGCTGAGTATAACCTTGATATGATAACGAATGGAATGAGTGTAAGTAATGACCCATTTCTTTCACTCTTAGTACCAAGTACAAGGTTTTCTTATAGGGGCAAGAGACAGGTAAACATTGAAATTTCGCCAAAAATACCTCAAATTTCAACTTCAAATTTAATATATTTCCCATGCATATCTGTTTGTAGACTTTTAGTATGTTATTCTAGAGACCTTTCGGAAATGCACTGCAGCAAAAACAATTCTGTTGCAATTTGTGGTGGGTCAAACGTCAATTTGACTGGACTAGGTGCCATTTCAAATATTTCTTTTAAAATCCCCGAAACTGTGTCCCAAATAAATCCGGAAGGGGATAATGCTGCCAATAGAGGTTATTTTATCGCTTTTTGCACCATATTTTCAACTGATTGGAGCCGCCTAAACAACCACCTAATGTGAAGGAGAATATTTCAGCAGTACCAAAGGAGAGATTTCATGTGGCACCTGAGAAGTGTGAATCTTCATCAGCCGAGATTCCTGTTCTCGCGATAGCCGGTAAGTAGCTTCACAATTACAATGTTGACATTACTTACACCAACTGACATTCTCACTCATATTTTTCATAACACGTCTGAACTTTCCATTTCATTTTATCGTTCTCAAAGCAAATCGCGATTCCCTGTTGTGAGATATTGGTTATGTAACTCTGTTTTCACTCATTTCAATTAAACGAGTACCAATTAAACGAGTACCATTGAAGACAGTACAGATGTTTTATTTTCCGACTTGACATATTGTGAATTGTATGTATTTTAACACTCAAGTTCGTCTTTGTCTCGTGGAATTTCCATTGTTCATTGTGAATATTAAATACTGAGTTATCATACCTTTACTTCGCGTATATAAATGTGTATACAACTTTTGGCTCTTATGTGAATATATGTCAAGTGAGAGGGGCGGAGTTTAGACGGAGATTTACATGCGTTGGAACCAGACATCACCTGCCAACCATACGATATCGCATATGTAGTATTACATGTAGAAATACCAAAATGTATAGACATATAACGACAAGAGAAGAAAAAAAAAATAAAAAAAAAATAAAAAAATCCGTGTGACAAGCGATGTTAGATTTCAGGATAATTGAGATCTGCCACGAAGGTGAATGGATGCACACTCCATCACGTGATTGTAAGAGGTATAAAACGTATAGGCCTGAAACCTGATGACGTTTGTCCCTCTTCTATCCCATGATGCAATGTACATCCATGACAGTTAAATGGTAGGTGGGGATAATATCACAATAACCCTGTCACCTCCCTCTTGTAACACGACACCAATTTTATTGCCAACGCGAGGTCCCTGGACAGGCACAACCGAAAAACAAGCTTTAATTTGGTGTTTCGGTTAACATATAAGACTTCACGTCTTGCGGTACATGAGTAGTAGCGTTACAGCAAATCGAGCCCCTTTTCACCTGGATGTAACTATGACGTCACTTGAGGAAATAGTAGCGCCATCTGTACACTCTGGACGCAAGGGAGACAACTCGATCTGCCAGAGTTTGGCCGCCATCTTGAATTTTGTCGAAATGGTCCGATGGGTCGAGTGAGGTATCAAAGTGAAGCATTCGTGAAGGGACATCTAATGGGCTGGGTGTGGGGTTGAAATATCGACATTCTGCGCATGCGCGGTGGCCAAAGGGTATGAAAATAGACGTTTTGGAGCTAGGGGAGTCCCTAATGGACCGATGGGGTCGAGTGAGGTATCAAAGTGAAGCATTCGTGAAGGGGCATCTGATGGACTGGGTGTGGGGTTGAAATATCGGCATTCTGCGCATGCGCGGTGGCCAAAGTGTATGAAAATAGACGTTTTGGAGCTAGGGCAGCCCCTAATGGGCCGATGGAGTTGTATGAGGTATACATGTGAAGCCTATGTGAAGGGGCATCCAGTCATGGGTACGGGAAAATGCCTATATGGAGTATGGGGGTATAGGACCATCCTGGGAAACCTACTTCTAGACATTTGCGGTATGGTTGTTTGGATTTGTTTTCTTAGTCTCGTCAAGACAAACATGATAGGAAGTGTCGCGGAGCGAATCGTTGAAATTTTTGAAAAAAGTTCAGGGAGACCCATATAGTCCCATACTGGGGGTATAGGACCAATGCTTGTCCCACTGGGAAACCTACTTCTATACATTTGCGGTATGGTTGTTTGGATTTGTTTTCTTAGTCTCGTCAAGACAAACATGATAGGAAGTGTCGCGGAGCGAATCGGTGAAATTTTTGAAAAAGTCACCGACACCCATATAGACCCATATATTCCCATACTGGGGTATAGGACCGATGTTTGTCCCACTGGGAAACCTACTTCTATACATTTGCGGTATGGTTGTTTGGATTTGTTTTCTTAGTCTCGTCATTTAGAACACGATAGGAAGTGTCCTGGAGCGAAACGGTGAAATTTTTGAAAAAAGTCACCGAGACCCATATAGACCCATATAGGCCCATACTGGGGTATAGGACCAATGTTTGTCCCACTGGGAAACCTACTTCTATACATTCGCGGTATGGTTGTTTGGATTTGTTTTCTTAGTCTCGTCAAGACAAACATGATAGGAAGTGTCCCGGCACGAAACGGTGAAATTTTTGAAAAAAGTTCGAGGTCTGTCTATAGCCCCATATAGACCCATATAGACCCATATACTGGGATATAAGCCCAATGTATGTATAAATCCATACGGGGTGGACATGTTGGAGTCTAGGTGAGTCCCTGGTGGTCCAATGGTGTCATATGAGGTCTTATTTTGAAGCTCTCATGCAGGAGCACTTGACTACACTAATGGTTCGTACGTTGTCAATAGTCTGCGCATGCGCAGCCTGGCCGTAGTAGAGAAAGCAGGCATTTTTGGGGGTGTGTGTGGGTGTGTTTGGGTTAGAGATGGGCTATTCACGGTTCGAATGGGTCGTGTGAGGTATCCATGTGAAGCCTATGTAATGGAGCATCTGATGGCGTGGATGTGGGGTAGAAATAGGGTCATTCTGCGCATGCGCGGTAGCCAAAGGGTATGGAAATAGACGTGTTGGGGTCTAGGTGGGCCCCTCATGGGCCTATTGTGTCGAGTGAGGTATCCATGTGAATCCTAGGTGGGGGAGCATCCACCTGGACTAACATTCACGTGGTTTGGTGGGTCTGCGCAAGTGTGTGTGACGTCACTTCCGGTTTTCAGAATGCTCAAACACTACCTCCAACTTTCCCGGCCCGGCCCCGACCCGGCCCGCCCCAGCGCGCGCGCGCGCGGGTTCTCCGGCCGCAGCGCGCGCGCGCGCGCGGATTCTCCGGAAGTGCGCGTCATCACCGGCAGTGCGCGGAAGCATGTCGGATCAAAAGGTCAAAGAAAAGGGGATTGTAAATTAACCTGGGAAGGATGGACAGTTCCATTTGGACCAATCAGCGGTCGAGAAAAAGAGCCAATGAGCGATCGATAAACGAACCAAAGGATGGGTACCAGTTTGACTGAATCTCCACATTGGGCATTTATGCATTATGAATAAAACACACAAGACAGGGTTTTTTGGTGAGATCTCATTTTTTTATTCAGTGAACAACAACAACGTGAGAACAACCACGTGAAAACTGAAGCCCAGAACAAGGGGCTTGTACATTGAAAGAACTGAAGCCCAGAACAGGGGCTTGTACATTGAAAGAACTGAAGCCCAGAACAGGGGGCTTGTAAACTTAAGCCCAGAACAGCGGGCGTGTGTACATTGAAAGAACTTAAGCCCAGAACGGGGCTTGAACATTGAAATGATGGACGGCCCAGTCATATACGAGTACATCGCGGTCCTCGGCCTTGGGGTACTCGTCAAACATCTGTACGATGGTAGATAAGGGTCTTCCCCGGCATCGATGGTACAGGTAAAACAAGCAATATTGTCCGCACACGCTACTGGTCAGCCTTTGCAACGTTTGACTGCTCCAACACCACGTCTCTGTGCCTTGATCCATGAAGTCTGTTAAATCGGGATGGAGGGGTGGCAGGCCGTACGGGTCAAAGTATTCGCCCTGCTGTTCTGTCAAGTACACGCCCACCCAATGTTCACCGGGCTGATCCATCGGGTCCGTGTTGAGAACGTAAGCAGCAGGATACATACGGTCTAATGGGAACACATCTCGGGCGAACACCCCTTGAAACATCATACGTGTCTCTGGGTCATTCTTCAGCACGGTGGTTATCTGGTCTGTATCCATGTTAGGTGGAGAAGTCACACAGGATGTTGCGCGCCTTGTTCACTTGAATGATGTTGTCAAACTCGGCGTAGCAGATCACATTGACGGTGCTCCGGAGGGCTCGTTGAAAGTGGATTTCCAACCGTAAATTGCCTTGCTTGGCGAGGGCCAGCTGATGGTCGTTCTCTAAGGCAGGGGTCAAATCGAAACAGAACAACGTGTATCCGTTCCCGTAGTCTTCCCGACTGATGAAATTCCCTTCGTCCTGGTTGATTTGACCGGTGGCTGTAAACAGGCTCTGATAGGCTCGAATGAAATTCGCGCGACCAAAGTTCGATGTTAAGGCCGTGGCTGGCACCTGTTGTCCATCCACATGCAGGGCCACAAAATTGATGCCGAAATGTTTAAAGTCAAACGGATTCTCTGGGTAGGCTCCACTGAAACTGGTATTTTCCACACAGGCCAGGATCAATCGCTTGGGTAATTCCCCCAGGAACAGGTTTTCTTTGTTGGCGCTCATATTTCCAGCAGACACAGAGAACACTTTGGTTTGTACACGTCGGATAGGGTACTGGTCTGGTTTTGTTTCCAAGGCTTTCATGTGTCCCAATTGAACGGCTGGATTCGGTTTCACTTTTCGGACATACAGGACTGCGTCTTCGATGACAATCTTATAGTCAGCTGCATGCCCGTCTACGTTAGTAGCCATCAAGGCGAAGGTCGGAGGCGCCCGTATCAGTCGGATTTTGATGGGGATCTTGTTCAAGAGGTA
>JAVTVY010030480.1:0-133990 GCA_036873755.1 Hanleya hanleyi | reverse complement strand
TCTCTCTATATCATAATATATAGTATAGGTAAGTTCACGTACTGGTCCCAGTATATCATAATATATAGCATAGGTAAGTTCACGTACTGGACTCTCTATATTACAATATGTAAGGTGGTTAAGTTCACGTACTTGTCCCACTATATCAAAATATATAGGGTAGGTAGGTTCACGTACTGGTCTCTCTATATCATAATATATAGGGTTGGCAAGTTCACGTCCTGGTCCCACTATATCATAATATATAGGGTAGGTAACTTCACGTACTGCTCTCTCTATATCATAATATATAGGGTAGGTAAGTTCACGTACTGGTCCCAGTATATCATAATATATAGTATAGGTAAGTTCACGTACTGGACTCTCTATATTACAATATATAAGGTGGGTAAGTTCACGTACTGGTCCCACTATATCAAAATATATAGGGTAGGTAGGTTCACGTACTGGTCTCTATATCATAATATATAGGGTAGGTAAGTTCACGTACTGGTCCCACTATATCATAATATATAGGGTAGGTAACTTCACGTACTGCTCTCTCTATATCATAATATATAGGGTAGGTAAGTTCACGTACTGGTCCCAGTATATCATAATATATAGTATAGGTAAGTTCACGTACTGGACTCTATATTACAATATATAAGGTGGGTAAGTTCATGTACTTGTCCCACTATATCAAAATATATAGGGTAGGTAGGTTCACGTACTGGTCTCTATATCATAATATATAGGGTAGGTAGGTCACGTACTGGTCCCACTATATCATAATATATAGGGTAGGTAACTTCACGTACTGCTCTCTCTATATCATAATATATAGGGTAGGTAAGTTCACGTACTGGTCCCACTATATCATAATATATAGCATAGGTAAGTTCACGTACTGGTCCCACTATATCATAATATATAGTGTAGGTAAGTTCACGTAGTGCTCTCTCTATATCATAATATATAGTATAGGTAAGTTCACTTACTGCTGTCTGTATAGCATAATATATAGTAAAGGTAAGTTCACAGACTGCTCTCTCTATATCATAATATATAGTATAGGTAAGTTCACGTACTGGTCCCACTATATCATAATATATAGTATAGGTAAGTTCACGTACTGGTCTCTCTATATCATAATAAGTAGTATAGGTAAGTTCACGTGCTGCCCTCTCTATACCATAATATGTAGTAAAGGTAAGTTCACGTACTGGTCCCACTATATCAAAATATATAGGGTAGGTAGGTTCACGTACTGGTCCCACTATATCATAATATATAGGGTAGGTAACTTCACGTACTGCTCTCTCTATATCATAATATATAGGGTAGGTAAGTTCACGTACTTGTCCCACTATATCATAATATATAGTATAGGTAAGTTCACTGACTGTTCTCTCTATATCATGATGTATAGTGAAGGTAAGTTCACGTACTCGTCTCTATATCATAATATATAGTATAGGTAAGTTCACGTACTGGTCCCACTATATAATAATACATAGCATAGGTAAGTTCACGTACTGATCTCTCTTCATCACAATATATAAGGTGGGTAAGTTCACGTACTGCCCTCTCTATATCATAATATACAGTATAGGTAAGTTCACGTACTGGTCTCTCTATATCATAATATATAGTATAGGTAAGTTCACGTACTGGTCCCAGTATATCATAATATATAGTGTAGGTAAGTTCACGTACTGCCCTCTATATCATAATATATAGTAAAGGTAAGTTCACGTATTGCTCTCTCTCTATATCATAATATATAGTACAGAGAGCACTACGTGAACTTACCTACACTAAATATTATGATATAGTGGGACCAGTACGTGATCCTACCTATACTATATATTATGATATAGAGAGACCAGTACGTGAACTTGCCTATACTATATATTATGATATAGAGAGGACAGTACGTGAACTTACCTTTACTATATATTATGATATAGAGAGGGCAGTACGTGAACTTACCTTTACTATATATTATGATATAGAGAGGGCAGTACGTGAACTTACCATTACTATATATTATGATATAGAGAGACCAGTACGTGAACTTGGCTATACTATATATTATGATATAGAGAGGACAGTACGTGAACTTACCTTTACTATATATTATGATATAGAGAGACCAGTACGTGAACTTACCTATACTATATATATAGATTATCACTACGAGTTGTCTTTTATCTGATTTTTATCACACGAGTTTGATAAAACCCATATGAAACGAGCTTTAGCGAGTTTCATATGGGTTTTATCAAACGATATAGAGAGACCACTACGTGAACTTACCTATACTATATATATAGATTATCACTAGGAGTTGTCTTTTATCTGATTTTTATCACACGAGTTTGATAAAACCCATATGAAACGAGCTTTAGCGAGTTTCATATGGGTTTTATCAAACGAGTGTGATAAAAATCAGATTAATGACCACGAGTGTTATAATTTATTTCTCACATCAAAATTATGTTGAAAAATAACCAAAAATATAGTTAACAAACTGTAAGGGTGTGATACAGGTTTTGTATCACATGGGTGTATCACATTGCTTTTGGCCGTTGTGATGTGAGAAATTATGATATAGAGAGACCAGTACGTGAACTTACCTTTACTCTATATTATGATATAGAGGGACCAGTACGTGAACTTACCTTTCCTGTATATTATGATATAGAGAGGGCAGTACGTGAACTTAACTTTACTATATATTATGATATAGAGAGAGCACTACGTGAACTTACCTATACTATATATTATGATATAGAGAGAGCAGTACGTGAACTTACCTATACTATATATTATGATATAGAGAGGGCAGTACGTGAACTTACCTATACTATATATTATGATATAGGGAGGGCGGTACGTGAACTTACCTTCACTATATATTATGATATAGAGGGAGCAGTACGTGAACTTACCTATGCTATATATTATGATATAGTTGGACCAGTACGTGAACTTACCTATACTATATATTATGATATAGAGATGGCAGTACGTGAACTTACCTATACTATATATTATGATATAGAGAGACCAGTACGTGAACTTACCTTTACTATATATTATGATATAGAGAGTGCAGTACATGAACTTACCTATACTATATATTATGATATAGAGAGACCAGTACGTGAACTTACCAACCCTATATATTATGATATAGAGAGACCAGTACGTGAACCTACCTACCCTATATATTTTGATATAGTGGGACCAGTACGTGAACTTACCCACCTTATATATTGTGATGAAGAGAGACCAGTACGTGAACTTACCTATACTATATATTATGATATAGTGGGACCAGTACGTGAACTTACCTATACTATATATTATGATATAGAGAGACCAGTACGTGAACTTACCTTTACTATATATTATGATATAGAGAGGGCAGTACGTGAACTTACCTTTACTATATATTATGATATAGAGAGACCAGTACGTGAACTTACCTTTACTATATATTATGATATAGAGAGAGCACTACGTGAACTTACCTACACTAAATATTATGATATAGTGGGACCAGTTCGTGAACTTACCTTTACTATATATTATGATATAGTGGGACCAGTACGTGAACTTACCTATGCTATATATTGAGATAGAGAGAGCAGTACGTGAACTTACCTATACTATATATTATGATATAGAGAGACCAGTACGTGAACTTACCTACACTATATATTATGATACAGAGAGGGCAGTACGTGAACTTACCTATACTATATATTATGATATAGTGGGACCAGTACGTGAACTTACCTTTACTATATATTATGATATAGTGGGACCAGTACGTGAACTTACCTTTACTATATATTATGATATAGTGGGACCAGTACGTGAACTTACCTATACTGTATATTATGATATAGTGGGAACAGTACGTGAACTTACCTACCCTATATATTATGATATAGAGAAACCAGCACGTGAACTTACCTATACTATATATTATGATATAGAGAGAGCAGTACGTGAACTTACCTATACTATATATTATGATATACAGAGAGCAGTACGTGAACTTACCTATACTATATATTATATAGAGAGAGCAGTACGTGAACTTACCTATACTATATATTATGATATAGAGAGACCAGTACGTGAACTTACCTATACTATATATTATGATATAGAGAGACCAGTACGTGAACTTACCTTTACTATATATTATGATATAGAGAGGGCAGTACGTGAACTTACCTATACTATATATTATGATATAGAGAGACCAGTACGTGAACCTACCTATACTATATATTTTGATATAGAGAGAGAGCAGTACGTTAACTTACCTATACTATATATAATGATATAGAGAGACCAGTACGTGAACTTATCTTTACTATATATTATGATATAGTGGGACCAGTACGTGAACTTACCTGTACTATATATTATGATATAGTGGGACCAGTACGTGAGCTTACCTATACTATATATTATGATATAGAGAGACCAGTACGTGAACTTACCTTTACTATATATTACGATATAGTGGGACCAGTACGTGAACTTACCTATACTATATATTAGGATATAGAGAGACCAGTACGTGAACTTACCTACACTATATATTATGATATAATGGGACCAGTACATGAACTTATCTATACTATATATTATGATTAGAGAGAGCAGTATGTGAACTTACCTTTACTATATATTATGATATAGAGAGGGCAGTACGTGAACTTACCTTTACTATATATTATGATATAGAGAGGGCAGTACGTGAACTTACCTATACTATATATTATGATATAGAGAGACCAGTACGTGAACTTACCTTTACTATATATTATGATATAGAGAGGGCAGTACGTGAACTTACCTATACTATATATTATGATATAGAAACCAGTACGTGAACTTACCTATACTATATATTATGATATAGAGAGGGCAGTACGTGAACTTACCTACACTATATATTATGATATAGAAAGAGCAGTACGTGAATTTACCTACACTATATATTATGATATAGTGGGACCAGTACATGAACTTATCTATACTATATATTATGATTAGAGAGAGCAGTATGTGAACTTACCTTTACTCTATATTATGATATAGACAGGGCAGTACGTGAACTTTGCTTTACTATATATTATGATATAGATAGGGCAGTACATGAACTTACCTATATTCTATATTATGATATAGAGAGACCAGTACGTGAACATACCTTTACTATATATTATGATATAGAGAGGGCAGTACGTGAACTTACCTATACTATATATTATGATATAGAGAGACCAGTACGTGAATTTACCTATACTATATATTATGATATAGAGAGACCAGTACGTGAACTTACCTTTACTCTATATTATGATATAGAGGGACCAGTACGTGAACTTAACTTTACTATATATTATAATATAGAGAGGGCAGTACGCGAACTTACCTTTAGTATATATTATGATATCGAGAGGGCAGTACGTGAACTTACCTTTAATATATATTATGATATAGAGAGACCAGTACGTGAACTTGCCTATACTATATATTATGATATAGAGAGGACAGTGCGTGAACTTACCTTTACTATATATTATGATATAGAGAGACCAGTACGTGAACTTACCTATACTATATATTATGATATAGAGAGACCAGTACGTGAACTTACCTTTACTCTATATTATGATATAGAGGGACCAGTACGTGAACTTACCTTTATTGTATATTATGATATAGAGAGGGCAGTACGTGAACTTACATTTACTATATATTATGATATAGAGAGGGCAGTACGTGAACTTATCTTTACTATATATTATGGTATAGAGAGAGCACTACGTGAACTTACCTATACTATATATTATGATATAGAGAGAGCACTACATGAACTTACCTATACTATATATTATGATATAGTGGGACCAGTACGTGAACTTACCTATGCTATATATTATGAGATAGAGAGAGCAGTACGTGAACTTACCTATACTATATATTATGATATAGAGAGAGCAGTACGTGAACTTACCTATACTATATATTATATAGAGAGAGCAGTACGTGAACTTACCTATACTATATATTATGATATAGAGAGACCAGTACGTGAACTTACCTATACTATATATTATGATATAGAGAGACCAGTACGTGAACCTACCTATACTATATATTTTGATATAGAGAGAGCAGTACGTGAACTTACCTATACTATATATTATGATATAGAGAGACCAGTACGTGAACTTATCTTTACTATATATTATGATATAGTGGGACCAGTACGTGAACTTACCTGTACTATATATTATGATATAGTGGGACCAGTACGTGAGCTTACTTATACTATATATTATGATATAGAGAGACCAGAACGTGAACTTACCTTTACTATATATTACGACATAGTGGGACCAGTACGTGAACTTACCTATACTATATATTAGGATATAGAGAGACCAGTACGTGAACTTACCTACACTATATATTATGATATAGTGCGACCAGTACATGAACTTATCTATACTATATATTATGATTAGAGAGAGCAGTATGTGAACTTACCTTTACTATATATTATGATATAGAGAGGGCAGTACGTGAACTTACCTTTACTATATATTATGATATAGAGAGGGCAGTACGTGAACTTACCTATACTATATATTATGATATAGAGAGACCAGGACGTGAACTTACCTTTACTATATATTATGATATAGAGAGGGCAGTACGTGAACTTACCTATACTATATATTATGATATAGAGACCAGTACGTGAACTTACCTATACTATATATTATGATATAGAGAGGGCAGTACGTGAACTTACCTACCCTATATATTATGATATAGAAAGAGCAGTACGTGAACTTACCTACACTATATATTATGATGTAGTGGGACCAGTACATGAACTTATCTATACTATATATTATGATTAGAGAGAGCAGTATGTGAACTTACCTTTACTATATATTATGATATAGAGAGGGCAGTATGTGAACTTACCTTTACTATATATTATGATATAGATAGGGCAGTACATGAACTTACCTATACTATATATTATGATATAGAGAGACCAGTACGTGAACATACCTTTACTATATATTATGATATAGAGAGGGCAGTACGTGAACTTACCTATACTATATATTATGATATAGAGAGACCAGTACGTGAACTTACCTTTACTCTATATTATGATATAGAGGGACCAGTACGTGAACTTACCTTTACTATATATTATAATATAGAGAGGGCAGTACGCGAACTTACCTTTACTATATATTATGATATCGAGAGGGCAGTACGTGAACTTACCTTTAATATATATTATGATATAGAGAGACCAGTACGTGAACTTGACTATACTATATATTATGATATAGAGAGGACCGTACGTGAACTTACCTTTACTATATATTATGATATAGAGAGACCAGTACGTGAACTTACCTATACTATATATTATGATATAGAGAGACCAGTACGTGAACTTACCTTTACTCTATATTATGATATAGAGGGACCAGTACGTGAACTTATCTTTATTGTATATTATGATATAGAGAGGGCAGTACGTGAACTTACATTTACTATATATTATGATATAGAGAGGGCAGTACGTGAACTTATCTTTACTATATATTATGGTATAGAGAGAGCACTACGTGAACTTACATTTACTATATATTATGATATAGGGAGGGCAGTACGTGATCTTATCTTTACTATATATTATGGTATAGAGAGAGCACTACGTGAACTTAACTATACTATATATTATGATATAGAGAGAGCACTACATGAACTGACCTATACTATATATTATGATATAGTGGGACCAGTACGTGAACTTACCTATGCTATATATTATGAGATAGAGAGAGCAGTACGTGAACTTACCTATACTATATATTATGATATAGAGAGGCCAGTACGTGAACTTACCTACACTATATATTATGATATAGTGGGACCAGAACGTGAACATACCTATACTATATATTATGATATAGTGGGACCAGTACATGAACTTACCTATAGTATATATTATGATATAGCGGGACCAGTACGTGAACTTATCTATACTATATATTATGATTAAAGAGAGCAGTACGTGAACTTACCTATACTATATATTATGATATAGAGAGACCAGTACGTGAACTTACCTATACTATATATTATGATATAGAGAGACCAGTACGTGAACTTACCTACAATGTACACTATATATTATAATATAGTGGGACCAGTACGTGAACTTACGCATACTATATATTATGATATAGAGAGAGCAGGACGTGAACTTACCTATACTATATATTATGATATAGAGAGAGCAGTTCGTGAACTTACCTACCCTATATATTATGATATAGTGGGACCAGTACGTGAACTTACCTATCCTATATATTATGATATAGTGGGACCAGTACGTGAACTTACCTACCCTATATATTATGACACAGAGAGACTGGTACGGGAACTTACCTACCTTATATATTATGATATAGAGATACCAGTATGTGAACTTACCTATCCCATTTATTATGATCTAGAGAGACCAGTATGTGAACTTACCTACGCTATGGGATTATGATATAGAGAGACCAGTAAGTGAACTTACCTACGCTATGTATTATGATATAGAGATACCAGTACGTGAACTTACCTACGCTATATATTATTATATAGAGAGACTAGTACGTGAACTTTCCTACCGTACCCTGTATATTATGATATAGAGGGATTAGTACTTGAACTTACCTACTATAATATATTGTGATATAGAGCAATGCGTGCGTGAACTTTCCTACCTTATATGTTATGATATAGTGGGACCAGTAAGTGAACTTACCTATACTATGATATGGAGAGACTGCCACGTAAACTTACCTGGCATATATGTATACGACCGGTACATCGCTAAAACATGTCTTTTTCGCAGATGATTCACTCCACATTTTTTCGTTGACAATATAGGCCTCTATTAACGTGCGTTTTTTTCTATTCGTTTCAGATAATCTCTGGCAAAACACCAATAACACAGAAAAAGTGTTTTATGTGCGAATTATTTTCCCAACAATTAGAACCGTTGCGTTTTACTGAAAGGCAAAGCATTTAATTTCATCTGTAGCGAAGATATATCCATTGGACAGGAACAGTAGACATTGACAAAATAACAGTTCAGTCTTAATTTTATGGTGAAAGTTTATAAATAAATTCTTGGAATATTTTTTGGGAGAAAATGTGTACTTTATAAAAACAATTAAGCAGGAGAAGATTTAAATTCCGGCACGAAATCTGGTGATCCCGTCACGGAGGTTATAGTTTTAACACGAAAATGATGACGCAATTATCTCATTTCTTATGAGAAAGCAAATTTTATCATCATTGGGTACATTGGAACCGTTATGAGATAACATATTAGAACAATCAGAACAAAACAAAGCAAAACAAAAATAAAATATAATAATAATAAAAATAAAATAATAAAATAAAATGAAAAACAAAACAATCAGACAAGCAACTCTACCGTACTCAAAATTGTGTCCATTTCTCTGTGCTTCCGTCACGGACATATCCAAAGATTATATAAGAATAAATCAGCAATAGTTCAGGGAGATCTGTATTAAAAAGCTTGACAGCTATAAATCAATTATAAGCTAGAACTTCTTGACGAAAATTACTTCGTCTTCAATATGCTAATAGATAAGCCCATATATATGACCCACAAACAGTTTAACGTTTTTCCATGAAATTCCGAAGACCTCTAAAATGGCGGTCATGATGACGTCACTATGACATCTTTTTGAAAGCCATTTTTCACCTAGCTTTTGACCAGATTTTTAAAAAAAATTGTCGATATTTTCCCTGGTAAATTTATTGATATGATAGAGAGGATTTGCGAAAAATTCAGAAAGTTTAAGCTCTCATCTTTCCGGAGCCGAGAGTAGTAGTGTCTACCATTTACAGGTCATATTTTGACGAGTGCGCAGGTGTTTCTGCGCAGATTTGTGGCGGAAGTGTGGAGGGTCGGGGGATTCCCCAGTGGGTGTTTCCCATGACGATCACGTGATCAAGGCATGACTGACCTGTCTAGGCTATAGTTCCGGGACAAAGGTCAAAAATAGTTCCATGTATACATCCGCTGTGATGCGGTCTGGTGGTGATGTGGTCTGCCTCCGCGGGCAGAAAAGTAGTCCCACGGAATGTACACCGTGCCTGGGGGGTTTCCCCCGGCCGCAGCGCGCTACATAGAACTTATAGTCACAAACTTAATCTATACGTGTTGGACGAGTCTTCACTCACCGTATACACGCAGCTCAATTAAACATAATCTATAGGTGTTGTACCATGTTAATAGGATCAGTCTAGCATCTGTACCACCCTAGGGTCGAGTGTTTATTGTCCCGTGTATCTCCGCAAGAAAACAACAAACAAAATAGCGGCTCCAGGATGGTGTGGGGATGCCCTTTCCATATCACGGCGTCGACAGTAGCGCCATCTGCACACATTGACGCAAGGGAGACAACTCGTGTGGCCTAAGGATATGGAAATAGCCGTGTTGGAGCTAGGGGAGCCACAAATCGAGTGAGGTATCAAAGTAAAGCTTATGTGAAGGGGCATCTAATGGGCTGGGTGTGGGGTTGAAATATCGGCCTTCTGCGCATGCGCGGTGGCCGAAGGGTATGAAAATAGCCGTGTTGGAGCTAGGGAAGCCACTAAGGGTCCGATGGGGTCGAGTGAGGTATCAAAGTGAAGCATTCGTGAAGGGGCATCTGATGGGATGGGTGTGGGGTTGAAATATCGGCATTCTGCGCATGCGCGGTGGACCAAGGGTATGGAAATAGACGTTTTGGCATCTAGGGGAGCCACTATTGGTCCAGTGGGGTCGAGTGAGGTATCAAAGTGAAGCATTCGTGAAGGAGCATCTCACTGGACTAGTGGGTTGAAATAGCGTCATTCTGCGCATGAGCGGTGGACCAAGGGTATGGAAATAGACGTTTTGGCATCTAGGGGAGCCACTATTGGTCCAGTGGGGTCATATGAGGTATCAATGTGAAGCATTCGTGAAGGGGCATCTGATGGGCTGGGTGTGGGGTTGAAATATCGGCCTTCTGCGCATGCGCGGTGGCCCAAGGGTATGAAAATAGACGTTTTGGAATCTAGGGAAGCCACTAAGGGTCTGATGGGGTCGAGTCAGGTATCAAAGTGAAGCATTCGTGAAGGGGCATCTGATGGGCTGGGTGTGGGGTTGAAATATCGGCATTCTGCGCATGCGTGGTGGCCCAAGGGTATGAACATAGCCGTGTTGGAGCTAGGGGAGCCCCTAATGGTCCGATGGGGTCGAGTGAGGTATCAAAGTGAAGCATTCGTGAAGGGGCATCTAATGGGTTGGATGTACGGTAGGAATATCATGCGCAGATGCAATGCGGAGCTCTCGTCCAATCAGAAGCGAGTATTTCAAATCCGCCACGGAGCTCTCGTCCAAACAGAAGCGAGTATTTTGATCCGGTGCATTATGGGACATATCCAAGATGGCGGCACGTATGTTCAAGATGGCGGCACATCCGGTGTCGAAAACTGGCCATTTTTGTCGGGATGTGGTCACCTAGTGTCGAAAACTGGACCCTGTATGGGTCCCGCTAGACGTTTTGGAGCTAGGGGCGCCACTGATGGTCCAATGAACAAGTGTGTGACGTCACTTCCGGTTGGGCGTGACCTCTGGCCATGTCTAGACTTGTCTGTGTCTGTCATGTACTGGGTTTTTTCTCTCTACAATGGCGTTCACGTGGTGTGGTGGGTCTGCGCAAGTGTGTGACGTCACTTCCGGTTTTCACTAAAACGATCTCCAACTTTTCCGGCCCCGGCGGGCCCCGGCCCCCCACCGCAGCGCGCGCGCGCGGGTTCTCCGACAGTGCGCGTCATCACCGGCAGTGCGCGCGTGCGGTTCAAAAGGTCAAAGGTCACCGCCAGGTCAAACGGTCTCCCTTTCGGCAAGGTTCGGAGAATACAAAGAACTTATAGTCATAATCTATACGTGTTGGACGAGTCTTCACTCACCATATACACGCACCTCAATGAAATGCCCGCTCCAAACCTAGACCAAAAACACGTACTTGGTCTGTGGGCCGATTTCATTGGCTCTCTATTTTTACTATAGTGCGCTTGCATTCTAACCTTGATGGGTGACATTTTGGCCCCATCCTACACCACTGATTTCAGTTTGACTGAATCTCCAGATGCATTATGAATAAAACACACAAGACAGGGGTTTTTTGGTGAGATCTCTTTTTTTATTCAGTGAACAACAACAACGTGAGAACAACCACGTGAAAACTGAAGCCCAGAACAAGGGGCTTGTACATTGGAAGAACTGAAGCCCAGAATAGGGGGCTTGTACATTGGAAGAACTGAAGCCCAGAACAGGGGGCTTGTAAACTTAAGCCCAGAACAGGGGGCGTGTGTTCATTGAAAGAATTCAAGCCCAGAACGGGACTTGTACATTGAAATGATGGGCGGCCCAGTCATAGACGAGTACATCTCGGTCCTCGGCCTTGGGGTACTCGTCAAACATGTGGACGATGGTAGATAAGGCTCTTCCCCGGCATCGATGGTACAGGTAAAACAAGCAATATTGTCCGCACACCATACTGTCCAGGCTTTGCAACGTTTTAGTATTCCAACACCACGTCTCTGTGCCTTGATCCATGAAGTCTGTTAAATCGGGATGGAGAGGTGGTAGGCCGTACGGATCAAAGTATTCACCCTGCTCTTCTATCAAGTACACGGCCACCCAGTGTTGACCGGGCCGATCCATCGGGTCTGTATTCAGGACGTAAGCAGCCGGATACACACGGTCTAATGGGAACACGTCTCGGGCGAACACTCCTTGAAACACCCTACGTGTTCCTGGGTCAGTCTCCAGCACCGTGGTTATCTGGTCTGTATCCATGTTAGGTGGCGAAGTCACACAGCACGTTACGGCTTTTATCGATTTGAATGATGTTGTCAAACTCAGCGTAGCAGATCACATTGATGGTTTTCGGTAAAGGTGTCCCGAAGTGCAGTTCCAAGCGTAAGTTGCCTTTCTTGATGAGACTCAGTTGATGATCGTTGTCTAAGGTGGGAGTCAGATCGAAACAGAACAATGTGTACCCTCTGCCGAAATCGTCTCGACTGATCATATTTCCCTCGTCTTGGTTGATTTGGCCAGTTGCTGTGAAGAGGTTCAGATAGCTCCGGATGTAATTGTCCGTTCCAAAGTTAGGTTGTAAGGGGCGTGCCGGTACCTGTTGGCCATCCACATGCAGGGCCACGAAATTGATGTTGAACGCTTTTAGGTTGAACGGATTCCTCGAGAGAGTCCCATTATAACTGACGTTCTCCACACAGGCTAGGGTTAAACGCTTGGGCAAATCCCCCAGGAACAGGTTTTCTTGATTGACAATCATATTGCCTTTAGGAACGGAAAAGACCTTGGTCTGTACTCGTCGAATCGGGTACTGGGCTGGTTTTTTCTCCAAGGCTCTGATGTGCCCCAACTGTACACCTGGGCTGGGTTTCACTTTGCGTACAAACAGACTTGCCTCTTGGATGACAATGTTATACTCGAGGTCCTCATTCGGGGCCATCAAGGCAAACGCAGGCGTTGCGCGCACTAGTCGTATTTTGACAGGTACTCCATTCAAGAGGTATCGGTCCTGCATGAATAAGTCCGCATGCAGACGTCCCATCATATCGACCGAGTGACTCTCTGCTGTGGCATCCACTCTCTCCGTGTAGCCGGCATTATCAGGACTCGCTTCCATGTTGCCTGGGGTATCTCGGTAGAACAACGGGGCTGTCAAATACGACTTTTTAGCGTCACGCCCGTAGGATAACAGTGTTTCGATGTAGGCTCGGTACGGGTACGTGTTCGTCGAGGCGCTCACCAGTTTATCACTCAGGGCTATATCCACTTGCTGGAATAGCGAATGAAGCCAGAGATTCACTGGACCCACGGGTGCCTCTGCTTTCAGGACTGTCCCATCTTTATTGGTGATTTTAGCTTTCACATATAGGTACGTATGGGCTAAATCCAGGTAGGTCGTATCTGCGTTGGTGATGGTGAATTCAATGGGGCCTGTGGCTGTAATGCTGGAAAAGGGGCAGATGTTCCACCCACTGACCCTCTTCGGCACTGGTCTGAGTAGGTGGGACGGTCCATAAATCAAATTCACTGTTGGTAGAAGGACACGACTCGGCATGGATGAAAGCCATCTTTAAGAAAAGATATCCTTTGTCTTCTTCGATGTGCGTCGTCGCTGGGTCGGTCGTCGACTGGTGCGTGGTCTCGGTGGGGCAGCTCTTTTATTCCCTACGGTGCGTTGTGCTTTGGCCACCAAGACGCCTCCCGCTTCTTTGGCTCGACGTTTCAAGGATTCTTTGGGTGCCGTACCCCCCAAGACATCACCGGCCACTTGCAGTCCACTGCGCACCGCTTGTTTGCCGATCGCTTTGACCCCACGCGTCACCAAGGGCAGGAACGTTTTGACGATGCTCCCGAGTATGTTCCCCAGTCCATGTCCTCGTTGCATGCGTGTACCCGCAAAGACAGGAAAGCCACCCCCGGCCTGTTTGGTGTAATGATCGACGTAACTGGTTGTATGGCATTGATAAGGCACCTTCATTATGCAAAGTGAACCGCTCGGACTTGACGGAAATGAAGTGTCAGCACCACTTTTCCTCGTTCGAATGCCACCGGTCGTCCCGTGTCGTCTCTTATATCGATGACGATGGAGCTAATATCGGTCTGACTGACCGGTAGATACACGATATGCCTGAAACTGTGGGTGACTTGAGCTCCATACGTGCCTTTCACCGGGCAGACGCGCAGTAGAGGTACGTTGCTGTCGCCGACAATGTGTGCATCGACCACGTCCGAGTAGACGTACAGGCCATACATACCACCACGCATGTCCATCGGGATGTGGCCTATCTCGCCGGTGGGGCCAGCGTACCCCTGGTAATTGAAACCCAGCATTTGCTGTAGGGTAGGACTGAGTTCGACACTCACGTTGGGGCTGAGCGTGAGATTGGCCTTGTCGTTGTGTGCGTTGTAATCGAAGTCCACATGATTTTTGAAGGGGAAAGATTTGATGGGTTTTGAAGTATTCGTGACGTCTCGTAGAGACTTATAATGCATCAGACTTCTCAGCCCACCCATGAACTCCTTGGGGGTATCGTATTGACCTTCGGGTAGTTTGAGTCGAGTTTCTTGTCCTTCGTAGGTCACCTCGTACCATACTTCATTGGCTCGCACGTTGTACCACGAGTAAGGGTATTGGATATCCACGAGTCCACATTCCCAGCGTCCAGGTAAATGCAACGGTTGCGGTAACTGGGTCACGTACTTGGTCAAGGTGTTGTCAGGAAACACATCAGCCGAGCTGTTACTGGGTAGGGTGAGGTAAAACATGACGACTGAGCTGTCCTGCTGCTGCTGTTGGTTTTAATACTTCTCCCAGCTATTGGGCGCTAATCGTCGTGATGGTCGCGGTGACTTAGCTCTTGGTGGTTGCAGGGGGTGGCGTGGTAAAAGGGGTGAAAACGTAGGTGCCCGCCGTGGTGGTGATTTGGGGGGTGACTCCGGTTCCCAAGGTTCTGGTGGTGTACTCACATTCTGCATAAAGGCCCAGCGCTGAGAGTTCCCCACCAATTCCTGTGGTACATGCATGTCTTTCAAGCCTTGAGCGAAGACCTCCCATCCTTGAGGATCCGTGTGCGTCCTGCGTTGACGCATCAGGTCATTCACTAAATCCGTCATGTGGGTCCCGGGGGCCACCTGATTCTGTACCAGGAGTTCACCTTTATCATTCCAAGTCATGTTAGGATTTTGTTTCATCCGTTGTAATACCAGGCCAGCTTGTTTCTTGAACGATGCAGGTACACTCTTCAGGACTTCGTCTTCCACCCACTGTGGGGCTGTGGGTGGTACTCCACCCGGCTGTTGGAGCGGTGCTGAGGTGGGCGGTGTGTCACGTGATGGTGGTGGTGGTGGTGCTGGAGTAGAGAGGGTTTTGTATTGGTCCATGAACGTCATGTACCGCTGAAGCGTCTCATTGTACCGTTGTACTTTCTCACTATCGCTTAACCCCGGTCTCTGTAAGATCTGTTGCATCTCTCCATCGAGGGTGTTTATCGTCTTCACCGTAGGTGGGACAGGGTAGGGCGATTGGAGGTTTTGAAGGAGCCGAGGTTCGACGAGGACCATTTTTTCGTGTGGTTCATTGTCGGCCGAAGAGTCCACCCAATACTGGACCCAACACGGAAGCGGCCAACGGTGCTAAGATGGCCCCGAGAAATCCACCTTTCTGTAACACCTTTTTCTTTTGTGTTTGAGACACTCGCTTCTGAACTAAGGTTCATAGACCTGTCTTATGCTTGGCCAACTTGGTCTTCTGAGCCGGAGTCAGTGGTACGTTGCCTTTTAAGATATTGAGTCCAATCTCGCACAGACACCACACGAGAGCAGGGTCCGCACCGCGTACAATGGTTCGCACCAACTCGGGTGGGGCCGTCTTCAATACACGGAGCGTCGGAGCGTGCTTCCGTACTCGCGCAGACATCATGTACAACTAATGCTAGAACCCACAACTCTGTTCTTTTTATCTACTTCAGAGACAAAAAATCAATCCTGCTGTGGTATTCATTCTTTTTTATTATCCCCATCATCAAAACACACACTCCCCAGCTGGGGGAGCCACTGTAGGTGTGTTTACATTATTTTTGCATGTACACGTGGTGAGTCTCTCCGGGAAAGATGCCGGTCCGTAGTCGAAGGTGGTCGGGGGTGGTTTGCTTCAGGTCGAAGAGCATATACCCGTGCTGAGGGGTTGTGGCATCTTTAAAGGCTTCCAATGCAAACGGTGTGCGGCCGGGATACATCTGTCTCGCCAGGTGCAGCAGTTGAGTGGTATCTCTCGGGTTTTTGAAGACCACCATGTAGTGGGCATTTAAGCTGATGTTCCGATGTTCTTTGTTTTTACTGAACAGATTCTGCACAATGTAGATGATGCTGAGCCGTCGATGATGGCTGCCTTTGGTAAAGAGTTGGGTGACCCGCGCATCCGTCTCCGCCATGAGATCATCCAGAACCACCAAGGTGTCGGGTTCCAAATCGGCCAGGTTGGGTAGGCCTTCCACGAACGTGATGTGGGGCATTGCTGCATACGCTTCCTGCCATTCTCCGTAACACCACACGACTCTGGCAATGGGTGGAGTGATCATGCTGTCGGCGTGTTGAAGGAGCTTCCTGACGAAGTGCGTTTTGCCGGAGCCCGTCGGTCCTGCGATGACGCAGGTGAAGGGATGCTGCCACCGAGGGTCCATGGTTGGAGGTGTATCCGCTGTCGTGGTAACCCGCTCTTGTAAATTTGGTACGAGTGAACTGGAGTGGTGGTGGGTACAACGTCGGTCGTCGTTGTCTGTTCACGTTCAGGGATGATGATGGTGGTGATGGGTACAACGTGGGTCGTCGTTGTCGGTTCACTGTGAGGTATGAAATCCGGTGGGTCTTGAGACGTAGTAGGTGTACTTGGTGTAAGTGTGGAGCTTACACTCGTTGTGGCTTGTACACGGGGTGTGGAGGTGGTGGTGACTGGGCTCGATACGACTGGTGCTCTCTGTAGACCAGTTTCACTGATGGCTGGTGTTCGCAGTTGGTTAAGTAACGTGCTGACATAGGCTACGTCGTAAAACACACCTCCGTACAACACACTCAGCAGGGTTAGCACTAGTACACCAAAGCCTACTTGCACTTTGCGCGTTTTGGAAGACGCTGTGTTCAGAGACGGTTGCACCGTGTTCATGGTCGGACGTGGAATGTAGGAGGACGGCAGTGGTGTCTGGTTTTATAGCCGTTTCACCTGGTTGGCAGCGACCCAGGAATTGAAGGAACTGGGCCAGCCTTGCCATTTGACGAAATGAAACAGTTTCCCACGTCGACGTTCCGTTTTCAAAATCTGCTCCACCGTGTAGTAGTCTTGCTGTGATTTTACGACAGGCTGTAATTCCGGCTCGTAAAACGTCCCTAGCAACGGTTCCCCTTGAAGATCTTCCAGTTCATAGACTCGCCGCTGTCGGGGTAGGCGCCGTTTAATCAGGAAGTGCTCATCGCTCCAGTTGGGCAAGTAACTTTTCTCGAACTTGCCCTTGACTTTACTGATCCGTACAGGGTCCCCGACCTTGAACATCTCCTTCGTCGTTCGCTGCGATGGCCTGGGGTACAAGACACGCCGGACTTGGGCTTCATTGCGTTGGGTCACGGTAATGGGGGCTCTCTGTATACTTCGATGATAGGCTCGATTGTAACCCCTCACCAATTTCGGGAGAACATCGATGTACCGCCTTGTATTCTTATAGGTGAAATATTTATACATGCGACCTTTAAATGTCCTGTTGAACCTTTCCACCACGGATGCCTTGGTCTCGTTGTACGTATGGAAGAAGAAGACCTTCTGTTTCTTGAGAAAGGCTTGGAACGGTCTGTTGAGGAATTCCGTGCCTTCGTCGGTTTGCAAATACAAAGGTTTGTGCCCGGTCTTGAAGATGTCTTTGAACGCCGCTATGAGATTCGCCCCCGTTTTCGTCCGGATGGGTACCACCCACGCATACTTCGATAGGATATCGATACACGTCAAGATATACCGATTCCCATCGTTGTGTTTGGCAAAGGCGCTCATATCGACCAAATCCGCTTGCCACTGGGCATCTATTCCTCCCACGATGACCCGGTTCCGTAGAAAATGGCGATGGACAGATCGATGTAAGGTATAGGTGTCTTGTTTTCTTAACCAATCTCGGACTTGAGCACGTTGTATCCCTTGGGGTTTGGCCGCTCGATAGAGAGCCGACAGTGCACTATAGGCCGCCGGACTGTCGGGACTGTAGTATAAGTTATCCAACACCTTCTCCCAGCGCTTCATGGTGACACAATGATGATGGACCCTGGCTCTATCGTTTATTTATAACGGGTATATCTGGGGCCGGAGTTTCTTTCTGATTTTCTTCATTGGCTTTCACAGTGTCCATGGTCAATGACCAGTCCAACTCGTCTGATGACCGCTTGATAAACACTTCATCCACATCTACCACGGCATCTTCCAATGCAGACCATAGATCAGGGTGAAGGGTAAAATGCACTGTACCCTCATCTAGCCGAGCCAATTGAGCAAAGAAAGGGCCGCGTCGGATATACACATCGTGACACAAGTGGATGAGATCGCCGTCCAGTTCACCAGACAACACCCGTTTGAATTTGGTCCAGCCCTCTCGGGACAGACGAATGTGAGCCGGGCACGGTTGTGTAGGGTCCGTGTCTCCCACCACCTCCTCCATGATATCGACCTTATCCGCATACACGTGCAGGAAAACCTCGGGGGTCAAGCTGAGATACGCCAGTATCATATGCTCCGCCATGGTCAGTACGTGAATGGTACCAGAGTTGACTGTCTCTCGTATTTATAGGGACAACCCCGTGAGATCAAAAGGATCAGGTGGTCATGTCACTGGGCTGACTGAGTCTAGCCGGGTAATCAATGGCATCGTCGTCGTCGGGTTCATGTAGTTGTTCATGGGGTTCAGCCAGCGCGTCCTCCATAGCACGAGCCCACGCCAACTGGTCTGATGATCGCTCGTCCGGTGTAAACAGCTGGTCCACAATAGGCACCACTTTCTCCAAGGCTGACCACAGAGCGGGGTCTAGGGTGAAGCCTCGCGTGGGGTCTTGGTAGCGGCCCAGGCGTAGGAAGAGGGAGGTACGGTATACGTAGATGGCATTGTCTATGTGGATGAGGTGTCCGTCGAGCTCACCGCTCAACATCCGTTTAAATTTGGTCCAGCCGTCACGAGGTAGTGTCACCGTATTCGATACGGTCTCAGCGGGCGCCCAGCAAATATCTCCACGGTCTTTCACCAGGGTGACTTTATCTTCATAGACGTGTAACCCCACCTGGGGTGTAAGGGGCAGGATGGCTCGTAGGTCGGATGACATGCTTGCTCCAAATGTCGAACGGTGAATGACACACACTCTGTCTGACCCTGGTATTTATAGTGTCAATACCACAGCGCCAGGGTCAATAGGGCACAGACTAGTATGAGGCCAACCAGCCGGCGCTGGTTCCGGCGTGAGCGCTCGTGGTCCATAGCCCGAGCATCAAGGATGGCTGTCATAGTCCAGTAGTGGTGAGTGATGGCACGCCTCTCCATCGAGTGCACTCTGTGGAGGACCGCTTCTGTGAATTCGTTCAGGATCTGGCGTCGTCCCTCGTTGTCGTCGCCATCTGCAAACATGGACCGGACCACTGCTCGGTAACCCGTGAATGAATTCACCACGGTGGCATACTGTAAAATGCGAGTCGCATGGGGCTGGATCTCCGCCATGGCTCTGCAACCGTAGAAATGAAGGTGTAGGATCCAGAGGGACGTGTTTTATAGACCAGATGTAGCTCTACGGGTGTAATCCGTGATACGTACTATTCTGATGGGTTAGTCCAAAAAAGGGAGCAACAACAACAACACAGATTACAGGTCAATCCTTTTTATTATGCGTGAACATCATAGGAATGCATGTACTGACCTGTCTGTGGGGGTTTCCCACAATGGCGTTCACCTTCGTGTCTTTTCGGGTACGTCCGTGTCTTTTCGTTAAAGTGCGTGTATTTTCGGTAAAGTCCGTGTCTTTTCGGATCGGAGACGTCCGTGTCTATCATCCGGGTACTTCGCGTCTGCGCAATGCGGCTCAGTCGTACACCAGTACACCAGTACAGTCTCGATCCTCGACTTGGATTACCAGCTAGCGTGCTATAAAAGGGAAGCGACCTTGCCGTTTCATCAGACAGTCTGTCAACCACCAAGATGTTCACTTGTACTACTTGCCAGAAGCAGTTTACTCGCCCAGAAGATTTGCGACGCCACGAGGCCTCCATCCACAACGATGCACGGTATACTTGTATAACCTGCGCACGGTCATTTAATCGGGAGGATAAGTTACTGCGCCACGAACGTTCATTCCACGAGGGCGCGACGGAACAATGTAAGGACTGTGGTCAACTCTTCAAACGAAGCAGTCAGTTGCTGCGACACCAACGGTTGATTCATGCCCCTTCCCCACGGTTTTGGCGACAACTTCCTACTGAAGAGGAGCCGCGGAAGGTCAGACCCAGTGAAGATAATCCCGGGGAGACGAACGCCACTGGTGATGCGATGACGGAGAGCCCGCCTATACCCACAGTTGGGAAGAGCCTGGATTTCCAGCCGGACCCCACCGTTACGGTTTCGAGTCATACGTCATACATCGAACATTTTCTGGACGAGCCCATAAATGTTCCTAGCGATCTCTTACCCGAATGTCATCCAGAAAGTGACATCTCTCGGCGCCATTGGACCATGACACGGCACTGTTTCCACCGTCATCGCCCTATTCAAGATATCTACAATTTCCCACTGACCAAGCTCACCCGTCTACGCAGCTACGTGGAAACCATCTTCAATGATCAACCTACGGCCTTCACATTAAATGTAGCATTTGGGTACATCTTATGCCATAAGATGACGGATGAATTGCGCTATTTCTATTCCAGTACCATCCACCCAGTGTACGACCAACCGTTTACCATCATTAACCGGAGGTCACTAGAGATGATGCTGGACCAAGTGGAACAATTGGATGTCTTGGGATGGGCCCAACAACAACGACCCAACACCAAGTGGACAGTGAAGAGGGTGACCAATGTTACATTTTTCCTTACCAAGGTGATTCACCACAGCCATCGGTTGAATGCGTCACTCGTGCACTGATGAATACCATAACATGCCGTACATACTCTCTATGTCTACATGCTGATCATTGACTTGAGCTCAGTAAACACTTGTACCTAATGTGACGGTGCGTTAAATAATAAAACATGGTGTTTGATATTTCAATTTTGTTTTGCTGTGAACATACTAAACATACCCAGGGCGGCTCCCCCAGCCTGGGTATGATGTAACATTGGGAATAATAAACTGTATGAACATTGCTGAACTTGTTGTTATTCACATCACCCCATTGACTTGATAGGCAGGTCCCATTAAGCCCGGGGACCAATATTAATGCTTTTGGCTAGAGGTGATAGGGGTTTTTTCCTATTTTAGGGGTAAAGTCCGTTTTCCGTTTTTTTTCAGGAAAAATTTTACATGCACCCACCCATGACTGGATGCCCCTTCACCTAGGCTTCACTTTGATACCTCACTCGACCCCTTCGGCCCATTATTGGCTTCGCTAGCTCCAACACGGCTATGTTCATACCCTTGGGCCACCGCGCATGCGCAGAATGCCGATAGTTCAACCCCACACCCAGCCCATCAGATGCCCCTTCACATAAGCTTCACTTTGATACCTCATACGACCCCATCGGACCATTAGTAGCTCCCCTAGCTCCAAAACGGCTATGTTCATACCCTTGGGCCACCGCGCATGCGCAGAATGACGCTATTTCAAACCCACTAGTCCAGTCAGATGCCCCTTCACATAAGCTTCACTTTGATACCTCACTCGACCCCATCGGCCCATTATTGGCTTCGCTCGATCCCAAAACGTCTATGTTCATACCCTTGGGCCACCGCGCATGCGCAGAATGCCGCTATTTCAAACCCACTAGTCCAGTCAGATGCCCCTTCACGAAGGCTTCACTTTGATACCTCATACAACTCCATCGGACCATTATTGGCTTCGCTCGATCCCAACAAGTCTATGTTCATACCCTTGGGCCACCGCGCATGCGCAGAATGCCGCTAGTTCAAACCCACTAGTCCAGTCAGATGCCTCTTCACATAAGCTTCACTTTGATACCTCACTCGACCCCATCGGCCCATTAGTAACTCCCCTAGCTTCAAAACGGCTATTTCCATACCCTTGGGCCACCGCGCATGCGCAGAATGACGCTATGTCAACCCCACACCCAGCCCATCAGATGCCCCCTCACATAGGCTTCACATTGATACCTCACTCGACCCCACTGGACCAGTAGTAACTCCCCTAGCTCCAAAACGGCTATTTCCATACCCTTGGGCCACACGAGTTGTCTCCCTTGCGTCAGTGTGTGCAGATGGCGCTATGATCGACGCCGTGATGTGGAAAGGGCGTCCCCACACCATCCTGGAGCCGCCATTTTGTTTGTTGATTTTCTGCGGAGATACACGGCACAATAAACACTCGACCCTAGGGTGGTACAGATGCTAGACTGATCCTATTAACATGGTACAACACCTATAGATTATGTTTATTATTATTATATGGCTTAGACGTTTTTTTGAGGGTAATGTGAGGGTTTTCTCCCCGTGACCTCCCCACCGCCTCGTTTGCCCCTTGCGCCGCCATTTTGACCACCACCACCACCACCACACAGCCGCCATTTTAACCACCCCAGCCCACACAACCGCCATTTTGACCACCCCACCCCACAGCCGCCATTTTAACCACCCCACCCCACAGCCGCCATTTTAACCACCCCACCCCACAGCCGCCATTTTAACCACCCCACCCCACACAACCGCCATTTTAACCACCACCACCACCACCACACAGCCGCCATTTTGACCACCACCTCCCACAGGCCGCCATCTTGGTCTCCAGAGGATGATGAACGACACAGCCAGAGTTGTCTCCCCCTAGTGCGGGTTTTTGCCACCAATGTGTACAGATGGCGCCACTAGTTCCTCCCCAATCCTCCCCGTGACGTCACTACATCCGGGTGAAAGTATGCTTTAAATCAGTTTACACTACTACTCACATGCTCTACTTCAACATCATAATTTACAAGTAATAGAAATTAAACTTGCTATCCCAAGGGCAGGTTGGTGGAGAAGAGGCATTGATGATTCAAATCAGGTCGGACAGGGTTACCATGAAACACGGGGATTTTTTTATTATTTTGGGTTAACCTTCCCCAAAATTGTGTTCCTCGCATTTTGGGGGTACGTGTTCCAGTAATCCAGATATATACTTCCGTTCCATTTTGGGGAAATTTTCCCCTAAATCATTTCTCTCACATCATCGACTGAAGCTTACAGTTAGCTATGGTGTACAATGTTGTTGGGAGCATAAAACTATATAATCTGAGAAGAGGTCATCTGTCAAGAAGTCAAACAATCACGTGCTGGTATACTGATTAGAGTGTACCGGAAGACAGCTTAACTACAAAGACTAATTGTTGAACGGATTGTAAAATGTGGTGGATGTTTGCCTAAAATCATTCTCTGGACAGCTTAACATTTTGCTCTTTTCTTATCACAGTACGTATAGTGAAGATCACAAGAATTCCAGCGCTGACCTATACGTGAAATTTCATTTTGGGGAATATTTCCTCAAAATGATTTCGCTCGACAATGTCAGTGCAGCTAATATTTGAACTGTAGTTATATTTATGTTACGTGGAAAACACTTGGATATATATATATATATATATAGATTTTTGGGAAGGCTTCCTCAAAATAACTTTTCACCACTTCACAGCTCTTCACGAAAGTTTGTATTGTATTACTCGCGCAACCATTTTCATTTTGGGGAAATTTTCCTCAAAATGATTCATACTGCAACAGTGTAATCCGTCATTCCTTATTCAGTGGTCGTCCACAGAAGACTTCTCAGCGTCCATAATTCGAGGACCGAATTCCTATAAGAACATTAGCATTAACTGGGATAAAAGTAGCCTTTCAGGGATATGCCAGCGGTATATAAGAAAACTACATTATGTAGATTTGCATTGTGGGGAGAGCTCTCCAGCAATGTCTTTCTCACAAAGTACTACTGAAGTACAGACTGTAGTTCACATATATGTCAATCTTACACGGAAAGTAGGAAACAGATTTGTTTTATTTTGGGGAAAGTTTCCTCAAATTATCTTTTGGATAGCTTACATTTTATAGTATACATGTATTCGAGTATTATATTTAAGACTGATTGATTTCCATTCTCGGAGAAGAATCCTGGGATTTGTTTCCGACACTACATATTTAATGCATTCGAATGTAATTTCAGTCCAAAGCATGTGAATAAATGTATTTGAATGATGTACAAAAATAGTCCTGTTTTATTTTGGGTTTTCGGGAAACAGCGGGGGAAAAGGACTATCGAGAGAGTCCTTTATTATTTTGGATGCGCTTACATATACAACCCTCCCTAACACCATTTTGACACACGACTTCGCGTACATTCCTCTCTAACTCCATTTGACACTCGGCTACACATGTATGCCTACACGATAAAGAGCTAGTTTTATATTATTGAAGTTAATATCATTTTTCGATTGGATGGAGAACTTGACGGAGAAGTGGACTAGGTTATCGTGGAATCTGCCCTATGGTTCATATAATAAGAGCTATTTTGGTACAACAGTATGCTATTTTCTATATTTGAATAAGACATTTTTAACATGGTTGTCAAGTTTGTAAATTTTTTGTGTTAGCTAATATACAAGATCTTACTTTTGACAAAAACATTTCCTCAAAATTTCTTTTCAACATCAATGTAGAATTACCAAACATGTGCTCTTTGTAATAATTTTCAAAATATCCATATCTGATAAAGAAGTTATTGCAAAATCCATTGTCAAGGACATGTGACCTCAGACTTGTATCAGCGCAAGTCCGCTGTATAGACATCGATAACAATACTATCCAAAGTGCCGTATCTACCACTGAGCAAAAGTATAATATGCAAAACTACCGTGCTTCAAAGCAAGGGAGACTATTCAATCCCCCGTCTTCATTCCACCGCTGATGAAAAAGTGGAAAAGTAAGCAGTCGATTGCTTCAAAGCAAGGGAGATTATTCAATCCACCGTCTCCATTCCACCGCTGATGAGAAGGAGAAGGCTATATCAAACCGCCGTCCCAATCTGCCGCTAAATAATAATATTATCCAAAGTGCCGTATCTACCGCTGAGCAAAGGTATAATATTCAAACTACCGTCTTCATTCCACCGCTGAGTAAAAAGTACTTCTAAGCAAGGGAGACTATTCAAACCACCGTCTCCATTCCACCGATGAGGAAAAGGATAAGGCTATCAAACCGCCGTCTCAATCTGCCGCTAAATAATAATACAATCCAAAGTGCCGTATCTACCGCTGAGCAAAAGTATAATATTCAAACTACCGTCTTCATTCCACCGCTGATGAAAAAGTGCTTCAAAGCATGGGAGTCTATTCAAACCACCGTCTCCATTCCCCGCTGAAGAAAAGGAGAATTCTATCAAACCGCCGTCTCGATCTGCCGCTAAATAATAATACTATCCAAAGTGCCGTATCTACCGCTGAACAAAAATATAATATTCAAACTACCGTCTTCATTCCACCGCTGAGGAAAAACTGCTTCAAAGCAAGGGAGACGATTCAATCCACCGTCTCCATTCCACCGCTGATGAGAAATTAAACATTTATAAATAATGTTGGTGTTATCAAATCAAACCTGTTATCACTTAAATGCCAATATCCTCCATTTGGAGATCTCCTGCAAACAAAATTATCTCCCTTGATCGCTGCGTCGATCGTCCGCCAGGTGGCGTGCTCTCCGCGCATGTCCATCACTCTTTTCCCCATGTTGAGCAAGACCTGTTTTGAGTCAAGGCCGAGCAAAGAGGGGAGGATGGGTTGGGCAAATCAACGTTGATAACAGGTTTGATTTGATAACAAACACCAACATTATTTATAAATGTTTAATGTTTGTGTCTCAAATCTTCACCTGTTATCACTTAAATGCCAGACTCCCAACAGAGGAGGTTGGGTAGCCGGCCTTGTGACTTGCTTTTGGATTAAGCGGAGCACGCCCTATTCTGATTTTGTAAATCTAATATGCTTAATAATATCCTGATAATTCCCGTGTCGTATAGAAGCGTAGGGAGTTCAAGGTATTACAAGTAATGCGGCGAGAGGTGGACTCTGTTCCTACCGTTTGCTCGCATACTTGGCTAGATAATCAGATGCCATCGTGATGCCTTGAAGTCCCTTCGTCTCCGGCATGGTATGTCTTCTATACTTACCGAATTGTCGGGATCTTGCTTGCTTGAGCGGCGCCCCCCCCCCTCTTTTCTTGATGGAATTAGTGGACTATACGCTGGGCTACTGCTAACGGGCCCAACGTAGTCACCCTGTCTGTTTGTACAGACATGTCCCTAAGATAATAGTCAGTGAAGGTAGAGTTTACAGTCCATGCACAGGATTGAACGATCTCGTCCAGTGACAAGTTTTTCCAGAGCGGCCAGGACGTAGCAATAGCTCTAATCTCATGAGATGATGCCTTCGACAATAGGGGAGGAGCATCGATGGCGAGTTGGTATGTCCAGTGTATCGTCTTCCTTAACCAAGATGCAACTGTATTTTTCGTAATGTCCGCAGATGCTCCCGGATGTAGTGATAGAAATAGGAGACGTCTAGATCCTCTAGTAGAGTCTCATCTCTGTAAATAGCATCGTAGGGCTCTAACTGGACATAATACTCTGTCGTTCTCCAGTGGGCCTACGAAGTCTGTAAGTGCTGGGATCTGATATAGTCTTTGAGCACATGGTCCCTGACGTGTTGATTCATTCTTGGCGATGAATTCCGGGATCGGACGGAAGGATATAGTTTTCCAACCAGCGGTCCATGCCAGGGAGCTGCGTTCCAATGCGTGAAGCTCGGAGACTCTAGTGGCTAGAGCGAATGCTGTTAAGAAGACTGTCTTGTAAGACAGTGCCTTGATCGTAGCCGACTGTAACGTTTCAAACGGTGGGTGTAGAAACGCACTCAGTACAACTCCAAGGTCCCATTTCGGTAGCAGTTGTCTTGTCCGGCGGGACTGTAAGGCGAAGGACTGGAGAAGAGCCGCAACGTTGATATCATGTCCAATATCAATTCCTGAAGTTAGTCTTATGACTCGGGATAATGCAGAACGGTATCCTTCTATGGTGCTTAACTTGAATTCCTTGTCCCGATGCAGGTGCAATAGGAAATCAGCTATCACTGGAACAGAGGCAGTGTAGGGATCGATGTCTCTGGTCCCACACCAGGTATGGAAGTAAGCCCACTTGGCCTGGTAGAGTCTAGAGGTGGATGGTCTGTTTGCTGTCGCCATCGCCTCTGTAACTGGCTTTGAAAATTCCTGGTCTGCAAGGGATTCCCTGATAATCTGCAGGCGTGAAGGTTGAGCCACTGTGGATCGTGGTGTAGGATACCTGGCCGTTGGTCTAGTAGTCGGCGCCACGGAGGTAGCTGACGAGGGAAGTCGGTCAGTAGCTGGACTAGTGATGGGAACCATGGGCGATTCGGCCACCATGGTACCACGAGGAGGATAACACTGTTGTGCTCTGTTATCTTGTTCAAGACTGCCTGAATAAGCGCTATCGGTGGAAATGCGTAGGCAATGAGGTTGTCCCAACTGATTGACATGGCGTCGACTGCCCAGGCTAGCGGGTCGAGCATCGGGCTGACGAAGATTGGTAGCTGAGTATTGTCCCTTGTTGCGAACAGGTCTATAGGGGCTGTTCCCAAATCGATGACACTTGACGAAAGGCCTCTGTGTGGAGATGCCACTCCGTTTGTAGGACTTTGTCCGGGCGTGAAAGACTGTCTGCAATGACGTTCAGGTGACCGGGTACATGTCGTGCTCGGATCCGGCACTGATGAATCTGTGCCCAGGTGAAAAGAGACCATGTCTCCTGGAACAGCAGTCGGGACTTCGTTCCCCCCAGCTTGTTGATGTAGCTTACTACTGTCGTGTTGTCTGATGCGATCATCAGAGAGCTGCCGAACAGTTGAGGGCTCCAGTGCTGGACTGCCATGTTCACTGCTGCCATCTCCAGAACATTGATGTGTAGTGTCTTTTGTTGTGGAGACCACCTGCCGGCTATCTTTAACTCTCCCAGATGGGCTCCCCAGCCCGTGAGTGATGCGTCGGAGAATAGATACTTGTTCGATGGTGACCAGCGGAGTGGAATCCCGAACATGACGTTCTCCCTGGACTGCCACCATTCCAGAAACTGATGCAGGTGCTGAGGAACTGGTACTCGGGGGTTGATGGCCGAAGCTCGTAGATATGGCTGCAGGTGGAACTGTAACGGTCGCAGCTGAAGTCGTCCGTACTGTGTCAGATCCTGAGTTGATGTCAGCAATCCCAGTAGACTTTGCCAAAGACGTAAGGGTTGTGATTGGAAAGATAAAAATCTTTGGATGATAGACTGTATCTTTGTCCAACGTTCTTCCGGGGGCAGGATGATCTGCCTCTGTGTGCCGAATACTGCTCCGATGTATTGTCGTGTCTGAGCAGGCTCTAGTTCCGACTTTGTTGGATGTGGGATGAATCCGAGATACCTCAGGAGTTGAATGATGAATTGTATCTGGGACTTGAGTGCGGACTTCCTTGACCCCCACACAAGGATGTCGTCGATGTATGCCTCTATGTTGATACCCCTTAGGTGGAGGAAGGTCATGATTGGTGACGTGATTCTTGTGAAGCACCAGGGGGCGATGGAGATGCCGAACGGCAGGACCTGCCACTCGAACCGTCTCCCGGCAATGATGAATCGAAGATATCGACGATGATGTTGATGAATGGGAACATGAAGGTATGCATCCTGGAGGTCGATGGAGGCTAGCCAATCGTCCGGTTTTAGGCGGGACCGTAATGCTGGAACTGATGTCATTTTGAAGTGTGGAGGTGGCGCTAGAGTGTCGTTGAGTCGACGTAGGTCTATAATCATGCGAAGCTGATCTGTGTCCTTCTTGGGAACGAGGAAGACAGGACTGTAGAATCCTGGACTTGCTTCTTCCACGGGTAATTCCCTGACAGCGCCCTTGTCCAATAACACTTGTACAGTAATGTCCGTACATGTTCTGGCCGAACTGGAAGACGTGATGGTTTGGGTCTGGTGATGAGCCTGGGGTACTCTAGAAAGGTGAGGAAAACTCCATCTCTGAGAGATCTGGCGACCCACTTGTCGTCTGTGATAAGCTTCCAGTTCCGCCAGAAGATCCGTAGACGTCCGCCCACGACCGGATGATTGAATACCTGGAATTCTGGAAGGATGAAAGGATGATGATGATGGGTTAAAAGCTGAGGCTGGGGACCGTCAATTCCGACGGTCGGGCTTTCCTTTGCCCCGGTCGGAAAACTTTCCTGCTCTGCCACGAAACTGTCCTTTCCCGTAGGGACGAAAATTCTGCTGGCTGTCCTGCTTGGGTAGACTGCCCGAGTCTAGACGTGACGGCTGTGCAGAACGTCCTCCTCTGGTCGACTTGCCTTGACCTTTACCCTTGCCCTTGCCTTTACTTTTGCTGTAAGCTAGGGCTCCGATAATGCGTGAAGTCTTCTCGTCATTGACGGCAGGCATAACTGTTGAAATGGCTTGGTTAAAGAGATACTCGGATGACAGAGGTTGATGTGCCAACTCGTTCTTTACCGATTCCAAAACCTCAGACTTGGGATGTTTCAGGTGTGCAGCTCGTCGAGCCTGCACCATCGTCGCATAGGTAAAAACCCCTGTTTCCATGAGATCCACATTAGACTTGCTCATGGAGTCGATAAAGGCGCTGAGAAACTCCATCTTGGGTTGTGAGAAGGTCAGGGATCCATCTTTATGCTTTTTGTCTGGATCCTGAATCACCCTGGAAATAGCCGTCAGGAACCAATCGGAGTATGATGTAATTCTGTGTTGTGTCAGCATCATGTCCTCCACAGCACAGGCCTGCTTCTGTTGAAGTACCACCGCTGGTGTCTTTGTGAAGTTCAACAGTCTGTCAAGATCCGGGTCCGACTTCGGGGCCTTGAACGGTAGATTGTCTCCGTGAAGGGTGTAAGTCTTGAAAGGACCGGGCTTCTGGAGAGATTTCGGAGTCTTTAGCTGTCGATCCAGTGCCTCATATAGGGTAGCTGATGCCGGAGATGGTGCGCAGGTTGGCGCAGCTTCCTCCTCAGAAGGCTTGTTCAGTCCGTAGAGAGATGCCGCTGTAAGTTTTCTCCGTTTCCGGGCGGGGTCAGCTGGCTGCTTGTCATCGCCGACCGCCGGTCTGGGCATCTCTGGAACCAGCGTGTGTACCCCCGCTATCCTGGCCTTAAAAGGTAGCCCGTCCTTATTCTTGTCCTCTACCTCCGACTGATGGGAGGGAGGTGACTGTATGAGACGAGGATGGCGAGTGAGTGGAACGTCGTGCGTAATCCTCGTAGTCCGATCCTCAGTCTGCGTCGCTAGAAGGATGGGGTCGTGTCATCTCACGGGTCTCCGGTGAAGAGACCTCTACCACGGTAAGGGGCTGTGTAGCCGGGAGACGACTGTACTTCTTGACCAAGCTAGGTATCCTTGGAGCAGAAGTTTGTTCCTCGGGTGCAGTGGAATGGTGATCCACGGGTTCCTTGGACTTTCGTTTATCCCGATGCTCCGGTCTAACCCGGTGCTCCGGGCTACGGTGATGGGGGGTAGATGTCCGCTCCTCGCCATCAGTGCGTGCCTGTTGACGGGAAACCGGTGAACGGCTTCTCCCATGTCTGGTGTAAGGTCGCTCCGGGGTATGGTTCCTATGGTACCGACTCCAGTAGGCTGGACTAGGTGAAGGGGTCCGACGTCTGGGACGGTCCCTCTCCCGATGATGACGTACAGGATAGGAATCTCGGCGTTGTAACGGTGTGCGACTTCGTTTACGAGATCTGCTTGCCGTAGTACCGAGGTGTGGCTCCGTTGTACGGGTCCAAGCTGGAGTAGAGGCCGGCTCACGGTGTTCTGGCTGAGTCCGTTCCTCATAAGTCCGTGACTTCTTGGATGTGGAGTCTCGGCGATCTGTACAAGTCCGTTCTGCATGAGTCCGTGACTTCTCAGATGTAGACTCTCGGTGTGCTGGATAGGTCCGTGTGGTCTCCCGTTCCGTGGTACGGCTCCGGGCTGTAGTTTCCTCCCGCGGTGCTCCGGTGTCAGAGTCCCGGCGGTCTGGATAGGGCCGTGATTCCTTGGAATCCCGGTGTTCCCTGTAGGCCCTTGGCTTGTCCGACTCCCGGCGTCCCGTATAGAGCCGTGACTTCTCCGTGCCGTGGTCCCGGTGAGCTGTGCTTGAGCCGGGGTCCCGCTGTAGTGGTGGAGTCCGTGATCTTGATTCTCGGACTGCCTTCTTCGCCGTGTCCGTCTGTGTCTCCGGGGTACGGCGGTTCTTTGGGGACTTGGATGAACGGGAGTTGATATCCGAGGACTCGCTTTGATCCGCTGTGACGGGGCTGTCTAGTGGAGTCCGTGCCAGCACTCTAGCCGGTGCAGTAGAAGTAAACCGTATCGCCGTGGCTTGGGCTTGACTGGTCTGCACCTTGTCTTTTGAAGGTACCGTCGACTGTAAGACTGTGCCACTGGGGTGTATCTCCGGGCTTGTAGTCGTCGCTAAAGTTGAGTCTTCGTTTAGCGATAAGTCGTGGATAAGGGCCTGGTTAGCTTCTGCTTTTTCAACAGGTCCTTTCCTCTGGTCACCGGCTGCCTTCAATAGTTGACTACGTCTTGTTGCAGCATAGCTAACCCAGGTAGCGTCGTTCCAGTCTGCACACTCGGCACAGGTACTCTGCCTGTAGCAAATCTGTGCCCTGCATTTGAAACAGAAAGAATGTGAGTCCCTTACGGGCCAAAACTGACGACATGATTCACATCTCTTACTATTCTTGATAGTTTGGGTGACTACGTTAGCCATACTGACTTACAGACCAAAAAAATAACCCTAGGGTGCGTCTATAACAACCAAAAGTTACTGTTTACAGGAGCTCTTTCAAAACAGGTCTTGTTATCAAGACTGCAAAGGAAAAAGAGTGATGGACATGCGCGGAGAGCACGCCACCTGGCGGACGATCGACGCAGCGATCAAGGGAGATAATTTTGTTTGCAGGAGATCTCCAAATGGAGGACATTGGCATTTAAGTGATAACAGGTGAAGATTTGAGACACAAACGGAGAAGGCTATATCAAACCGCCGTCCCAATCTGCCGCTAAATAATAATATTATCCAAAGTGCCGTATCTACCGCTGAGCAAAGGTATAATATTCAAACTACCGTCTTCATTCCACCGCTGAGTAAAAAGTGCTTCAAAGCAAGGGAGACGATTCAAACCACCGTCTCCATTCCATCGCTGATGAAAAGGAGAAGGCTATATCAAACCGCCGTCTCAATCTGCCACTAAATAATAACACTATCCAAAGTGCCGTATCTACCGCTGAGCAAAAGTATAATATTCAAACTACCATCTTCATTCCACCGCTGATGAGAAAGTGCTTCAAAGCAAGGGAGACTATTCAAACCACCGTCTCCATTCCACAGCCGAGGAAAAGAAAAAGACCATCAAACTACCGTCTCAATCTGCCGTTAAATAATACTATACAAAGTGCCGTTTCTACCGCTAGATGGACATTGAGCTGTTAAATGCCGCAACGCCGTTTCTCTGAAAAGATACAGCATACAGTTAGGGTGATTACCACTCTCAGCCCCGACCACCCGCCCCTGATGAAAATGTTTCAAACGCCGTTAGGCGGCCTTTAATACAGAAGGCATGCCTTAATAGTGCGAATTCCATCTCTCTCGTGCTCTCTTACATGAAGTATGGACCCGATTTTCCGGGCAAGTCTATACCCATATAGAATCAAAGTCTTAAACTTATTCTACATGACATATCAGCTTGATTGATTTCGGTTCCATCCGTGTAGCAGGTGAAAGATCTAAACTTTACGTGGTCGTAGCGAATATTTATAAGTCAACCACAGTCCACCATTTCGCATCATCATTTATTTTTCTCAAAAATATTCAATATCAACAACCATGACAAACACTGCATTTCAACGCTCCTAATTCAAAAACAACACAGTCACACATGAGTATATCAAAGCCTTAAGAACGGCAAAATTAAGAGCATATTCTTTAGAAAATCCACCAATCGGATTAAAACCAGATCTAGCTACGCCTAGATTGGACCCTTTCGCTATACAATAATACGTCCAGTGGCAAGATCCCTGCAGAGTTCTTCACACAACACACGGACATTCACGATTGTGCTCACGGAGATGACCATCTGGAGACGATTGCGCCAACGGGTCCGAGATTCCGGCAAGCGGTATTTCGACACAAAGTGGGTAGGCTAGAACATATCGGCATGCGACATTTCTGTTACTTTTTTTCTCTCACATCCGCAATTAGCTTTAAAAGATCTGTTTTTATTGGACAAAAATCTAACTGAGTTTTGAGGTACAAATATATTAAAGATTTTGTGAATAATTTGTGTTGGTACTGGTTACTTATCGATGTACCGGGTAGTGTAGATATTTTAGCAAATTTCGACCAATCAGACTGTAACCATCACAACATGTATTCGATCATACTGAGTAAGGTTAAGTTTGAATCATCTGTTTTAACAGATATACAATCAAACTGATCTGGACGGTAACACAACTATCGCTAGTAAGTCTATAATGATGTCAGTGTAACCTGCATATGCATTTATTATCCAATGCATTGCCTTGCGGTGTTAAAATTTTACATTTTGCTAGTCCTATAGTCTGTATATATGTCAGCACTTGAAAAAATGTGGAAATCTTTATTTTGAACATACAAATGCGACATCAATTTGCCAAAATGTGTGCTGAAATGTGGCATGTCAAAATGTCGCAAGCTTATGGTAATCCCTCTAATACTTCAATGACACGAAGTGAAATTTCCCACGATACAATCTGGGGATGATCAATTTATTAGAAGTTGACAAAATGGTCCTTATTTTGAACATAAAAATGTGAAATCAAGTTGCCAAAATGTGTGCTGAAATGTGGCCATTCTCAAAGAGAGCCGTGTCTACCCGCGGGAGATCAAAGCGACTCTCATGTAAACTGGTGACATTTTTGAATCTCCAATCTCAAAGCGAGGCAGCATGACATCATTCTCAAAGCGAGCCGTGTCTACCCGCGAACTACTTCCTGTATTAGATAACTCGCTTTCACGGCCAAGTATACATACCGACAATAATTTGTTCGCGATTGATATGCTCCGAAACGGAAAGAGTCATTTCCCAATTATATAGCCCACGTTATGTTTAGCAATTCGCTTCTAACTCGGCGGAGTCAGCAGGTCAGTGACAAGCCAGATAATCATACGCCGCCTACTCACCCCCCAAATTTTGGGGGGATGGCTCCCATTTACGCGTGAGACTCTTTCTCGCAGTAGGGAGTCTCGCGAGACGAGAATGGAAATGTGGCATGTCAAAATGTGGTAAGCTTATGGTAATCCCTCTAATACTTCAATGACACAAAGTGAAATTTCCCACGATACAATCTGGGGATGATCAATTTATTAGAAGTTGACAAAATGGTTCAAAATCATGCATTTAATCCATGATTTCTTGGCTATTGCACTGATTTTAGAGACTGAGCAAATATATCTGAACAGTCGATTAAATTACATATATTACAGGGATTACCCTGCCGAAATGTGTCCAGACACTAAACGGACATGACCGCTCGCTTTGCTGAATGAGTACATGTAGGTTGGCTTAATATGCCAGAACAGATAATTGATCAACTATATTATATATCACACAGCCCTTTCTACAGGAGCACTGTAAACATGCTGAAGACAGCAAAAGTGCAGGATCTAGTTGGCGTAACTAGATCTGGTTTTAGTCCGACTGTGGCGGACCTGATATGTAATAGTGGAGAATAAAAGATGTGGCCCTGTCCTGGATCCAGGTACTGATTACCTCCCCTGTATTCCAAACCGGATGGACATACAGAGGAAGCAACCAGTCCAGGTATATCATGCAAATTTCCAAACATCCAGCATGGATAGTGAAATTAACATCAGGCAATTGAACTGTGTAATTAATATTGTTAAACACAAACTATCTCCAACAAATGAACGAATTGTGCATTTATCTCAACATTAATTTTCAAAGCTACAGTGTACCAAATTTGAGTATTTCAAAACAATAAATCGAGCAAAAGCAAAAAACCTTCAACATTCTTAGATTTAGAAATAAATGACTCCCACATTAGTTTCTCGTGAACTTTAAGAAAGTTAGAAGTATCTTCAATGAAATTTCAGCAACTGAACAATAAAAAAACTGTCCGTCCAAAAATCCCATTTTGCCAAATTTTACCTGCTCACTTTCTATTTTCTCCTATCTCTGCTATGTTAATTTTCCCAATTCTTGCCTGTCCAAATGTGGAGTATGCCTTTCCAGTGGACAGGTGGACGTGTCTCTAGGTAACACCATGGTCGGAGTCCCACAGGGTTGCATACAGAATCAATTTCAGAAACAAGTGAGAAATATTTACTCCCTCAGATCTTTGTCAGCATGAAATGCAGTAAATAAATATAAAGTAAATCTCCTAAAAATGCAATCACAGGAAAAGAAATTTTCCAATATAAATCAAGGGGTGATCAAATTTAATAGAACAGGAAGTTAACAAAATCGTTTAAAATCATGCAGATAATCCATTATTTCTTTGTTATTTTCAAATTTATTGGAACTGATTGAATTTTGTCCATAAAATTGATTGAATTTCAATAGAGTGACTGAATTATAAGGGGTTTCACCACAGTCAAAATTAAATTATCAACATTCATAGAAAATCTATGTCAGCGTGAATCAATCAAAATTCTTCAGAACACATACGATGTAGTAGGACTGCCAAATTGAAGTATAGTGTTAGGTCATGTGTCAGTATCATTGGTTAGGAAGTTAATGGGTGACATGTCCATGCATAGCTTAAATACCATTACGTATATTAGATAGAACAAAAATAGTCATTTCCAAATATTCCCTCCTGTGGTCTGGACTGTATACATATATACAGAAAAAAAGTTTGATTCAAGGGAGAGAACTATCAATGTGTAAACCTAGAATGGTCAATGTGTATAAACCCCAAGCTGAGAAATACATTGATGACAGTCAAATAAGCACAAGATAAGAATTCATCCTTTTTGGACACCTTGACTCTAAATCAATGAGCTTCTTTGAATTCGCAATGTGGTGAACTTGGGTGGAGAAATTGATGGTGCATAACTTAGGAACTTGAAGTCAAGACATTGGAGACTGTTAATAAGGGCAATGAAATTACGGTACATCTGATAGAATGTATCAACCAAACAATCCCTGTACACCAGGTCAGTGTAAAATAAAAATCTACACAAACAATTAATCCTTGTAGTATGTACATGGAATGATCTATCTGTTCAATATGAGATCAGTAACAAATAACAGCACTAAAACTACACAAATACAACAAATAAAATATTACTACTCATGAAAATGCATGACAATAAGGTCAAATACATGTCTGGTTGAAGACTCTAAAACAGTACCCTGGCATATGGTAAATCGATGTACAGTGATCAAAATGACACATGCACAGTTTGACCAGAAACAGAATTATTTTTTTTGGGCATAATTCAAGATTTCGGCCCAAGTGATTATTGCTGCCCCAAAACAAACTTACAGCTATGTCATTGGTCACCTGCTTTTCTCATGTAAACATCTGAAAAGGGCTGTCAATGTTATGCATTGTATCATGGGTTGTGTTGTGGCAGCAAGGTTCACTTGGGCCGGTATTTGTTTCTCTATTTAATACCTTGGCATCGGTTAGGTTTGATGACAGTAAGGCAAGGCCGAGATGGAACGGCCTTTGGAAAGAACTTCAGGGTCTGGACTGGCTAAGATGCTTCACTTCGTGATAGCATAAATACTAAGAAAATTCTTTCGAGAGCTTCTTTGGACCAAATCATCATGGTGTACATGTAAAATATGTCATATTTCACATCATAAATAAATTGAAAATATCCCACAAAACGTACAAAACAAGAGCTCAGTGGCTTCAATTCATAATATACAAATACATACATGAACAACATCTGGACTTCTACCATTCAAACCAAAATTTGAAACATTGCTAAACTACCAATTAGCAACGCCTTTAAAGCAATCCTTAAACAATCCAGGTGAAATGTCTTGGGAGTAGTTGCACTAGTTTGACATGAGAAACCTATCTCCACAGCATATGAAATACATACAGGATATAGCATTAACAAAAATAACTAAAAAACATCTGATCCAGTAACATGTGCATTATGTCGGCCACGCTGAAATCAAAATAAATAATTACCACCACTAAAATGGTAAGGTTCAAACCAAAATTTGAAGCTTTTTACAATGTCCCACACAATGTGACTTTTGGCAGCATCGTAGAAATTGCCTAGGATTACAACAACAACAGTAAGGTTGACTTTTTATTTTATTTGAAATGTTAACAAATAAGAGTCTATAAAACTTATACAACAAACTGAATGCAGGGCATGACAGGAAGTACCATTTATTCGTCCCTCTGAGGTCATGATGTACTGTATCTGTAACATAAATGATGTTCACTTACAATCACTGCAAAGTAATCTCCCTTATGTTCAACTGATATTTCCAAGAAGAGTTGCACCCCTCTATCACTAGCTAGCACAGACTTTGTTTTCCTCAGAATTAAGGGGATCCAGAAAATTCATGCAATTCTGCACAATGAGAACTCAAAATTATCATTGGTATTTTGTTCAAACTGCTCAACCTACAGGAATCCAATTGGTTATCACAATTTGTGGGAAGTTTACGGGAATCAGAGACTTGTGAAAAAAGAATGAATTTGGGAGAACAGGTTACACGGTATCTCAGCATGGTCATTGTCTACTTCCATACCAGCATGACCACTGTTGACTAGCATAACAGCATGACCATTGTCAACTGTCATACCAGAATGAAGTACAACCAGCCAATCCTATCTACACAGAATAGTGGCCAGCTCCCTATTGATGTCATGTATATGTCACTGAAAACCAGGCAGCAAAAGGCTTAACAGGTTGAATGCCTCTCTAAAATGAAAACCAGGCAGCAAAGGCTTAACAGGTTGAATGCCTCTCTAAAATGAAAACCAGGCAGCAAAAGGCTTAACAGGTTGAATGCCTCTCTAAAATGAAAACCAGGCAGCAAAAGGCTTAACAGGTTGAAAGCCTCTCTAAAATGAAAACCAGGCAGCAAAAGGCTTAACAGGTTGAATGCCTCTCTAAAATGAAAACCAGGCAACTTTTTTTATCTCCATTTTAGAGAAGTAATTAACTCTAAAGTGATGAAAAATCGCCAACAGAAATCATTCTACACTGAAGAGAGCAGTTACAAGTCCTCAGATGTCGGTCTCTCTTTGCTCGTTATCTTCGTCCCAGATTGCCGTGTCCAGCTTTCGATCTCTTCAATTGTCTCAGGGAGAGCTTTTCGGTGGGTTTCTGGGAGGACCAGACAGAGAATGCCACCTAGGGCTGTCAGAACCCCAAATAAGGTTGGTGGCAATACAGGCATTGTCTTCGCCTGTGGTAGTAAAGTAAATTTAATTAACCAAAACAATAAGTGGCTAAGCCGAGAAAATGGTCATCCTTTATTATTATTATAGTTATTAGAGCATTTATAGTATTACCTGGAAGCAATCAGTCAATCTGCCACTTTAATATTGAATACTACCGAGGGAATTTACTATATTCAACTTGATCTGTGAAGATGTTAGTTATACATGTGGGACTTACACTGTATGCTATGAATGGTGCCGCCACTGCTCCTGCTGTCTCAAAGAATGCCGCGAGACCCAAACCCAGATTTCTGAAGAACGAGAAACAAATGAAACCAAGCTGAACATTAAAAGTTGCATTGGATCTTCTGTAAAATTCAGAACTTCAAGAACAAGGGGATCACTCTTACTGGCCTTGGCTAAAGAAACAGTTGTCTTCCTTCTATTGATGATAGATGGAATGAAAACCTGAGGGGTTCAAGTCCCCCTACGTTGAAACAATTGATTGACTTGGAGCATGCAGAGCAATCTCAAGTGAGATCCAGGTACCCACTATTACCGAATTTGTCCAAATCCGGCCAGGATTTCATTAGATATTGTATGAATTCAAAATTTCAACTTGGCCCGCAGGTGGCGACACCTATAGGCAGCTCAGCATGAAAAGGAATCCCAAGCAAAATCTTGAGGTGAAGTACCCTCATACAAAATTTAAAAAGAATCTGTTCAGTTTTTCAGGAGTTATTGTCCGGAAACTAAGTCTGACGGATGCAAAATTTTAACTTTGCCCCCAGGTAGCGCCACCTATAGGCAGATTGGCAGGAAAACCAATCTCCAGCGAGATCTTGAGGTGAGGTACCCACATACATGTACCAAATTTGTTATTGTCTGGAAACGAAACTTTAACTTTGGCCCCCAAGTGGTGCCACCTAAAGGCGAATCAGTGCAAAAAACAATCCCAAGTGAGATCTTGAGGCTAGGTACCCATACACCAATTTTGAAAAGAATCCTTTCAGTTTTTCAAAAGTTATTGTCCGGAAACGAAAATTTAACTTTGCCCCCAGGAGGCGCCACCTATAGGCGGATCGGCACGAAAAACAATCCCAATCGAGATCTTGAGGCGAGGTACACACACATCAAATTTGAAAAGAATCCGTTCAGTTTTTTGAAGTTATTGTCCGGAAACAAAATTTTAACTTTGCCCCCAGGTGGCGCCACCTATGAGCGGATCGATGCGAAAAACAATCCCAAGCGAGATCTTGAGGCGGGGTACCCACAAACTAAATTTGAAAAGAATCCGTTCAGTTGTTCAGAAGTTATTGTCCGGAAACAAAGTCGGACGGACGGACGCACGGATGGATCTCAATACTATAGTCCCCCTTTAGCCCTTTGGGCATTGGGGGACAATGAAAGTTTGTTGGAATAGTACATGTTCCCTGAAATTTGATGTCCGAAGTTCAAAGAAGGTCTATTCTTTCTCAACACAAATGAGAAGATGCCATTCAAGTGTCCCCGACATAACATTATTTTAGTGTACCAGAGTAGTGTGTTAAAAAGACAACTATATGGATACAAACACTGATCACAATACTTCTGGACATAAGAGGCATATTTAAGTTACAATAAATCCTCTAAAAATTCAATCATATTAATTGAAAATTTCCAGTCATAAAACTAGAGCATAGTCTGAGGGATGCACACATTTGATCAAAATGATCAGTAAGGCTGCTTACAAGATACCCCCCGTAAGGGCATAGATACATGGGGGTGGTTAACGTTTCACGAGTAAGCTGAATGGGATTGTGGCAGTGGAAATCATCAGTAAGCATGCTTACAAGATACCCCCGGATGCACATTTGATAGAAATTGACGAGTATTTGTAGAGGAATATAAGTATACATGTTATGGGTGGCGGCACGGTATGTAACTAGTTGACAATGAGACCTCGCTCGGTTGGAGTGCGGTTAACGGATTGTCTATGCATGTGTCGTGACGATACTCAGATGAGTTTAATGGATTGTTCAGAAAATTGATATTAATAATGATTGTTGAGAATGGGGTTATGCAGGCATATTGTGTTTTACCTAACTGTTGTTACCACTAGAACCGTGTAGACTTGAAATGGGCTGTTGCAACAGATAGGCGAATTACTGTCATCTGGATAACCATATTGAAGAGGAAAAGGAAGTAAATGGGAAGTGAAATATTAAACTTACTACCTGTAGACGCATATGCAACATCCTGAGCTAGGTCTCATGGTATGGCAGCTACATACAAATTTGAGAAGAATCTAATCAGCCGTTGTCAAGTTATGCTCCAGAAATGGAATGTTACGGACCAACTGAGAAAATTCTGCCCATAGGTGGCGCCACCTGTAGACGCACATGCGCCAAACGCAATCCCAAGCAAGGTCTCATGGTAAGGTAGCTACATACCAAATCTGAGAGGAATCCAATTAGCTGTTGTCAAGTTATGCTCCGGAAACGAAATGTTACGGACCGACAAGAAAAGTTTTGACCCTAGGTGGCGCCACCTGTAGATGCACATGCGCCAAACGCAATCCCAAGCGAGGTCTCATGGTAAGGTAGCTACATACCAAATTTGAGAGGAATCCAAGTAGCGGTTGTCAAGTTATGCTCCGGAAACGAAATGTTACGGACTGACTTGAGAAACTTTTGACCCTAGGTGGCGCCACCTGTAGACGCACATGCGCCAAACGCAATCCCAAGCGAGGTCTCATGGTATGGCAGCTGCATACCAAATTTGAAAGGAATCCAAGTAGCGGTTGTCAAGTTATGCTCCGGAAACGAAATGTTACGGACTGACAGGAGAAACTTTTGACCATAGGTGGCGCCACCTGTAGACGCACATGCGCCAAACGCAATCCCAAGCGAGGTCTCATGGTAAGGTAGCTACATACCAAATTTGCGAGGAATCCAAGTAGCGGTTGTCAAGTTATGCTCCGGAAACAAAATGTTACGGAATGACCCTAGGTGGCGCCACCTGTACACGCACATGCGCCAAACGCAATCCCAAGCAAGGTCTCATGGTATGGTAGCTGCATACCAAATTTGAGAGGAATCCAACTGGCGGTTGTCAAGTTATGCTCCGGAAACGAAATGTTACGGACGGACGTACAGACAGACATCCGTACGGACGGACGTACGGACGGACGGACGGACGGACAAGCTGAAACCAGTATACGCCCCCTACACTACGTGTCGGGGGGTATAATAATGGGGTTATCACATTTTTTAGAACAGGTAATTGACAAAAATCATTCAAAATCATTCAGATCATACATTACTTCTTTGTTATTTTAATGATTTTAGTGGGTGATCAAATTTATTATTAGGACTGATTGAAGTTTGTCCACACAATTGGGAGTGATCAAAATCAGACAGAGTGATTGAATTATTGGAGAATTTACAGGAAGTTACAATGATAAAAGAAGAAAACCTAAAATCCAGTACCTGACAACGGTGGGGAATATCTCGCAACAGAAAAGGTAGACCGTAGCGTAGGATCCTGTAATACCAAACTTGCTGATCATAGCCAGGGTGGTCTTCAACCAGGTCAGGTCGTCTCCAGAATCTAAACATTGCCATGGTAACAGAATATAGTAAAGTGGAGGGATCAGGAGCTCAATATGTCCATTCATTAATGTTATATTCACTATTCTTTCAAATTTGTATCTGCATTTAAAACTCTCTAATCTCCACACATAGTACATGCCAATCCTACTGAAACATATATTACTTATAGGGAATGTGCTAAATTGACTTGAACATGTTTTATCCAAGAGTTCGAAGGGTATTCTCCCATTATCAGAGCATATAACCCTGTAAAATCTCAGCTGATCACACCCCTGACTGCTTTGGGTAAAAAAATGTGGCATGCATGCGCATTCAGTTTATTGGTTTTCATCAACAGTGAAATTGTTTATTTGCATCAGAGGTTAATACAATCACATTAAAGGGATTCCCTAGAGATCACGTGGCAAAAATTTAAAAGAAATAAGAAAAAAAATCTGTAAACTTTGGTACTAGTTTCATTAAAATATTCCACTCGGTTGTCCTGTTATGGCTGTTTGAAAACCGGCAAGCGCTCTTCAGACAACTTCAGCAGTGACGTCACGGCGGGAACAAGTCGAGCGGTCATCTTGATTTCTGCATCTCTTAGCCTACACTTATGCCATTTTACGCCTCTCCAAATTTGTAAATTTTAAGTCATCTAGAAAGCTTTTTTATTCGAAATGGAAGGGTCTAGTAACACTACAGCTTGTGGTGTGAGTCTCCACCAGTGGCCAAAAGACGAGAATATAGGTAGACCTTGGACGAAGTTTGTGAATACTTTCAAGCATTTTTAGGCCAAACTAAAACCCGCTGGGGATTCCCTTCAAGAGCGTGTCCCAGTGACTGCAGTAGGAGTGTGCTTCAGTTGAGGGTGTGCTAGGAGTGTGCCCCAGTTGAGAATGTGCTAGGAGTGTGCCCCAGTTCATGGTGCTAGGATGTGCCACAATTGAGAGTGTGCTAGCTAGCTCAAGGTGCCACAGTTAAGAGTATATTAGAATTGCGCTCCAGTTGAGGGTGTGCCCCAGTTGAGAGTGTACTAGGAGTGTGCTTCAGTTTAGGGTGTACTAGGGGTGTGCTCAGTTGAGAGTGTACTAAACTATGCCCCAGTTGTGGGTGTACTTCAGCTGAGGGTGTACCTCAGTTGAGAGTATTCCCCAGTAAATGAACTATGAGTATGCTTCAGTTGAGGGTGTACCAGGAGTGTGCTTCATTTGAGGGTGTGCTAGTATGCCCCAGTTCAAGGTGTGCTGGAAGTGTGCTCCAGATGAGGGTGTGCTAGAACTGTGCCCAAGTTCAAGGTGTACTACAAGTGTGTCCCAGTGGAAATGTGCTCCAGTTGAGCGTGTGCTAGGAGTGTGACCCAGTTAAGTGTGTGCTAGGAGTGTGCCCCAGTTAAGTGTGTGCTAGGAGTGTGCCCCAGTTAAGTGTGCGCTAGAAATGTGCCCCAGTTGAGGGGTGCTAGGAGAGAGTTCCAGTTGAGGGTGTGGTACGTACCCATTGTTTCGGGTACAAAAATAGCGATGACACTGGCAACACCACAGACAAGCATAAACGCACAAAGAGGACGTCTTCTACCCAAGCTGAAAATGACAGGCATATGTATTGACAGTAATACTTAGACACCTTGAGTTACAGGAAAAGAACAACATGGAGTTATTCCATTGATATACTAAATGTAACTTCACTTATATGACTGTAATGAGAACCACAAGATGTGGTTTTAACACCTTGACTGTCAACAAGAAGTGTACTTGTAGTGGTGGGTGTTCCAGAATATCAGGGTGTTAGCCAGAATTCAGAAAGTGCCCGTCCAACCGCTCCTGTCGCTGTCATCCGCCATTAGCAAGGCGCGTTGCCAGTGGCGATTGATAGCGTCTCGCTTGAGTTCATTTGCGAATCGGAAGCCCTCGGGTACGAGTGGTATTAAACACCATCAACATGGAGCACGAGTTGGGGGAAATTCTACGCACGTTAGCCATGCTGCCCGACCAGCGGAGACGTGAAACAAGCCAACGATGTTAATAATGAACGAAGAATTAGCTTACGCTGATTAAAGGGGCTATTTGAGTATATTGCCCGTCTATTTTATTGAATTAATCTGATTATTTCGCCCGTCACGAGTCATTTTCTGTCGTTTGAAAAAGTCACCTGTCCAAATTGACGGGCGGACGGGTCGCTAGCTAAGTCACTGTTCCAGATTCTGCCCCCATGAGTGTTCAAGAAGTAAGTCATTCTATACCATGCCGTGCTCTGGATGTGCTGCTATGGCTCACAATCAACAAACACAGTGCTGGCAGTTTTGAATGCTACGAGTTACATCATAGCATGGGTTTTCTCCTAAAGTAGATCTATGAATGATGTGGTTTATAACATGCTTACTGTCGACAAGTACAAATATACTGGTATACCTGTACCTGTGAAGTTCATGGACATTCACCACAATAAAATAACTCACACGCCTTCCTTTGTGTATTGACTCTATCTGGGAGCGGGGAAGGGGGTTTAATGTCACACTCAAGGTTGTTTCACTCATATGTTGACAGTCAGTTTGGTTGGTGAAGGAAACTGAAGTACCCGGAGAAAATCATCATCAGTCGGCAACAGGGTTCGTACACCTTGGCCATTGTCAATTTCCAGGCTATTTCCACGCCACAGATTCACATTTCCAGGCCAACTGGAAAATACTATCCTAGCAATTTAGGCTGGGGTCCAGGGGCCACCGAGGTCCCTGGAAGCTCTGGAGTCCTAGATGGCTGGAGAAGCATTCTAAGTGATTTCTGGGGAATAAAACTCCAGATTGTCATATAAATTCAAGGCACTATTTTATACTGATTTTTTCCTTGTAATCAAATATTTTCAGTACATAATTCAGATTACTGGACAAAGAGTTCCATCCATCATACATGCAGCAAGCACCGGTAGTTTAAGTGTGTGACAAATGGTTTTAATTCCATTTAATTAAACAGAAGCCTGAAACCATTAATCTTACAGATATGTATCAGAGTCTGAGATTGTAGTAGGTCACTTAACGCAGGGGTTATTTTAGACACTTTTCCTTTATATAACTCAATTTCAAAATAAACAAAACTCAATTTTTTCGGGGTTTTCATCGCATGCAGTCTGGAAACTCAATTTTTTTATCTTTTTAGTAGGACACAATAAATAAATTCGCGACAATTTTTCATCGTGAATGAGCATGTCAGTACTGTTATGAAGCTCATCAAGCAAAGTTGCGTGTCATACATAGCTGCATACAAGTTTGTTTGCTAAGTATACAGTGAGAATACCCTCCTGAATGTGGGAAACTTACAATAAATACATTCGCGACATTTTTTATCGCAAATGGACATGTATATAATGAAGCCCCTGGAGCAAATTTGCCTGCCACATAACTGTATACAAGTTTGTTTGCAATGTGTACAGTGTTAATACCGTCCTGACCCAATGCTGCTTGGTAAACGCAGATAAATGGCCAAAAATTGCAAATTAAACTCAATATGCACCCTATTTTGTAGTATGTGGTGTGGGACTTGTTTACAAAACATACTGGGGTTTCAGAAATTTCCATCGGGCAGAAACAAAATAATTCATAAAAACGTATATTTTGTATGTTATAGCATATGCCCCCGCATGTAGATCCCCAGTTGCGCAGGAGAGAGTGTGGATCTTTTGTTTTTACACCAATCTGCATTGCTCACTTTGTGTATTTATTCCCAAATGGTACATCAGCTGTATTTTGGGGAATGTCTGTTTTGTTCGTTTCTAGTTTCTGTGGAAACGTCATTCAATGTCACACGCATCCAAGTGAAATGTTGACTGAGAGAGAAAATGCTTGCCCGTTGTCTTGGTTCCGAACTTAACCGAAAAAACCCGGAGATTGACGGACAGCGTGTCTCGGAGACCAGACTCATAAGCCACAGCAGTATGACAGCAGTGGTTCCCGAGTGGACTAAAAAGAGGGGACGTAACTTTGAAATATCAAAATGGCGGACTAGTTCGATCGTCGAAAACGCCGAACAATTTTCTTTGAAATGAGAAACGTTCAGGACAATGTCTTTATCGGACCTATATGACTGAAATGAGAACAGTTCAAGACCAGACGTCCTTATCGGAGCTATACGATTGAATAATAAAGGTACACAAGTTATCTGTCTGAACATCAGTTACAAATCCTGAGTGCTTATCTCGACTCGAGTGGTGTGGCTGGTCACACGTTTTTTTTTTCTTTCTCGCGGGGGTTTTGGGGGAGGGGGACGGGATAACAGACGACGAAACTCAGTTTAGAGTCAGAAACTCAATTCATTTCGTAGAAACTCAATTTTTCGCGCGCCTTCGGCGCGAAAATTCTCAAAATTTTAGAAAACTCAATTTTCGGCAATAAAACTCAATTTACAAAATTTTGCAAAAACTCAATTTGTAATTGTTTTTCATCGTGGTTACCACGATGAAAAAAGTGTCTAGAAAAACCCCTGTAACGTGATCTGAAAATCATATTTTATGGTTCAAAATCCTGTTAAATGCTGGAAATCACTGGTACATTTGAAATAATATGCTTGACATATTTAAATTAATGTATGCAGTGTTTGGCACCACAATACACTTATTCAGGGGAGGTAACTTAACTGAAATTACATTTTAAACACCATTGAATGTCAATTGCGCGCTTGCACGATATGCATTGAGCGTGATAACAGCTTTTCTCGTCTTTTCTAATCCGAAGTTTATAAACTGGGTCAGTCAGCCAATGGTCCTGGAACGTTGACTTCCCCATCGTAACTGTAGTCAATGTACTGATATTATCTATCCTACAGAAGATCATGCAGAAGAAAAATCCCCGCATAGAGATACAGAAACAGCTTCACGTCAACATGTTGTTTGCAAACCAATAGCCCGGATGTTACTGCCTCATTCTGGGTTATACAACCACGTTCCACGGGCAGGGCTCGAACTTCTGACCGCCGACTTCATAAGCTGCATGGGTAAATCAAAGCCAATCTATATGAGACATATGAACGAGGTACAGAAAACTAAATTTTGGGCTAGCTATGTCATGGAATACCGAAAACAGTAGACTGTCAGGACTGTGCTGCGCCACACAGCATTATACGGCCACGAACTTGCAGTTATAAAATAAACTTAACGATTGCTTCAAGGCCATCAGGTAAAATTTCAAGGCCATTTTGTTGAATTTCAAGGCTTTCCAGGCCTGGAAATGGGATTGCTAAATTCCATGCTTTTCAAGGCTTTCCAGGCCCCGTACGAACCCAAGGCAAGTAACTGACAAACTTCAACACATGGACCAGCTGGGCTCGAACCCGTGCTGGTTCAGCGGTGTGAGGCTAACGGTCATCCGCGAAGCGCCTTTGACCACTCGGCCCCCCGACTCTATCTGGCAGATACAATAATTAAACAATATTATAAAAATCCATAGTCATATTTAAATGTAGTCACAACTCTTTGTCACCTCTACAACCATGACAACCAACTCATTTTCTTGCCCGCTAATAGTGGAAACATAAATGTCTGACATGTTTAATCTCCCAAAAGTAGCGGCCATTCAACAACCATTGCCTGGGACATCTAGGATGGTGTCTACTCACCACTCCACTGTAAACATACAGATAATATAGGCAGGTATTTCAACCACACCGCTGAGGAACACATTCAGGAAGGGGTCACCATGTAAGGTCGGGATCACAAAACTGAGACCAAAATATCCAAGACTGTTCACAAGCCTAAAAGAAGAAAAAAGATAAAGAGGACAAATTCCAATTATACAAATTTGTTATCAGTATCATCTCCGGAACAACCAAAAATTGAGAGCTTAGACTCGGTGACTTTGTAGATTATCAAATTGGGGTCATTTTGAGAGTAAATTCAAAATGGCGGTCAGGAGAGGTATAGGAAAAGTGATGTTTTTGTCAAATTTCTCAAAATTTTTGCTTTTCTGTATGGAAAAGTGGGTAAAACATGTTATATTTCATATCAGATTATTATTTACTAATTTATCAGACAGTTTTTGCGAGGAAAAAATGAAAATAAAAAATCGTCCAAAATACGCTCTTTTTGAAAATGACGTCACTGTGTCGTCATGATGGCGGCCAACTTGTATTTTTTTTTTTTACGATTTTCTTGTAGAGTTTGACACAAAGATATAGCGAGGTAAGTTTCAGAATGTACAGGGGCTTCCTCCCCCTCCCCCCCCAAAACCCTACGGTACACACCAAATCGCCAAGGCCAGATAGGGTCAAGTTGAAATGTCAGTGGTATATTCACAGTTGTACCAAATTCCTGTTCCAATACAGCCATGGTAACCCAAATTTTCATAGACTGTATCTATGGTTTCCAAATTCTTTATAAAATGTGACCATGGTTACTAAATTCTTCATAGAATGTAGCCAGTGTTGATAACTCTGGACATCGTATGCAATTCATTATACGCCGGTATCGTATCGTATCGTATCGTATCGTATCGTATATGTAACTACACACAATGTGGAACTCTTCTGTCACTGGCGGTAAGAATGTACGTGGTGGTTACTAGGGAACCTTGACAGTAAACACGACCGTGTCATGTATATATAGATTGGATATTCAATTGTTGAGGGACTTTGTACCTGTGTGAGGAAGAGATTAAATACGTTACAGTCCAACAGAAACAGTCTTATTCGAGTTATTAATGGTAGCAGAGCGTGCAAGATGGCACAAAAGGGCTATAAAAATCCTCCAGCTCTCGGTGAAGAGACAGTCTATGAGACGTGGAAACAGGAAATAGCAATATGGCGGTTAGTCACTGACCTGGAAAAGAAGCGCCAAGCTTTGGCAGTGACGTTGTCACTTACGGGGCAGGCAAGAGCGAAGGCTCTTGAATTAAATGTGACTGATCTGAATAAAGATGACGGCATGGACCGTTTACTGGAAGCTCTGGACTCTCTGTTTCTAAAAGAAACTGTTGATCTTGCCTATGAGGCATATTCTAACTTTGACTCTTATCGGAAATCTCCCGAAGTAAAAATGGCGGACTTTGTTTTTTTTTTTTTTTTAACTTTATTACATTATTTCATTAAGAGAGATAATGGAGATTGATAACTCTGGACATCGTATGCAATTCATTATACGCCGGTATCGTATCGTATCGTATCGTATATGTAACTACACACAATGTGGAACTCTTCTGTCACTGGCGGTAAGAATGTACGTGGTGGTTACTAGGGAACCTTGACAGTAAACACGACCGTGTCATGTATATATAGATTGGATATTCAATTGTTGAGGGACTTTGTACCTGTGTGAGGAAGAGATTAAATACGTTACAGTCCAACAGAAACAGTCTTATTCGAGTTATTAGTGTTACCAAATTATTTATAAGACGATGCCAAATTCTTTATAGAATGTAGCCATGGTTACCAAATCTATCCATAAAATGTAACCATGGTTACCAAATTCACTCATAGAATGTAACCATGGTTATCAAATCCATTCATAGAATATAACCATGGTTACCAAATTCATTCATTGAATGGTTACCAATCTAGTGAAGATTTTTTAAGGAGAGTGATCACTCTTGTTCTCCATCACTCTCTCAATTTTAGGGAGCTTCTTGAAATTAGGGCATGAGTTCCTGGATAGGAATGGCATATGCCTGAGATCCAAATGGGATACACCATGTTCAGTGTAGTGTTGTGGTCACCATGGAGAGAAGTTCCAATTAGAATGGCATATATGTTCCCTCTGTGCTGTTGTATGGCAGACCATTTATAAGCCATCCTTTCTTTGGCGATTTTGAAAAGATTTATGCCATGGAGTTCCTAGGAGTTCCGAGATCCATTTGGAATGCCTTATGCCAGTTGCTAGTATGCCCCAATTTCAAGAAGCTCCCTTATGCCAGTTGCTAGTATGCCCCAATTTCAAGAAGTTCCCTTATGGCAGTTCCTAGTATGCCCCAATTTCAAGAAGCTCCCTTATGCCAGTTCCTAGTATGCCCCAATTTCAAGAAGTTCCCTTATGCCAGTAGAGATTTGGATCACTCTCCTGGAAATTGAAACTATAATGCAGAGAGATATTGGAGATAATGATGTACATGTAAATCACTCATGTAAAACAACATCCAGGACAGGGATCAACATCTCTTACAGACTTCATACAAACACGGAAGACTGATACATACTTTACCAACTTACCAGAGATAGAACATGACCAAGGAGTAGAGTCTCATTCTAGGAGTACGGAATAAGTCTATCACATTGTAGGACACAGGCTTCTGCTCAGTCATAGACCCTGTAGTTAGGTCAGGGGGCTCTCCATAACCATTGGCAGCCATCTCAGATTTTGTCCTATCTGTGGGGTAATTTGGTGATTCTGTTTCATCCACAGATTTGAAATTTAGCAGTTTCACTCCACCAGTGTCTACTATATCTGTGTTGGAATTTTCCGCAATTTCAGCGGATACATGTAGTTTATGGACTTCAGAAGTCACATGACTGGAATTAGGTGACGAGCTATTTGGATCTGTAATTATTTTGCCCCTTGATATCGTTGCTGACAAGTTGTAGAGTTCCATAGGTAAATCTTTCTTGTTGAACCGGGCTGCTTTTCGTAGAATCTTCTCAACTTCTGTGTATCTTTGTTTGGCCATTAGCCATGGAATAGACTCGGGTAGTATCCTGCAAAATACAGAAGAGCGAGATCAGCATTGCATGTATCTTATTATAAATTAACTCAATCTAAGAACGATAATAGTTCCAAATTCCAGGGAACATACAGAGACATAAATGCCCATGCCATTTCTTTTGTCACACTGAGCTTTCCTGGAAAAAAACATTGTGATAAAGAAACTTTCTTTAAAATGTATAAAAACATAATACATGCACATGTCTACTTCCAGGAATATCATTTTGATTTCCGTCAGACTTTGAGGTTTGTGATGGAATATCATAGCAAACAAAATGCCAAGTCTCATGACTCTTGTCTCTGCCTGTGACCAAGCCTTGCTTTTCATCGAAATTCACAGGAATCCTAACACATTCTCCCAATCAAACTCTACGGGAATCTAAAGCTCAAATTTAGCAGGAGTGCCAGACGGAATCAGATTCATGTTGAAAAGTAAGGCCACTGTTAATTAATTGTTTGTTTCTCGGAACCTTGATTGCAAAAATACAAATGCTGAGTGCGATAATTATTAATTATTAACTTGCAAACCAATTGTATACAAATATATAGAAAATTAGCAAGTTTTACTCATGAAAATTTAAATTCCTCATGGATTTTAATTATTTGCCCTCAAAATAGAGATGAGGGCTGGTTACGGGAAACGAACCATTAATTATCAGCAGCCTAAAGCCCTACTGATTTGATAGTTGCACCATGGATAAACCAGATGCATAAATTATACACGATGGCCCTCACCAGGATTTCTTAAGATGGTTTTTGCCCCTAGGCTAACAGTTTAGAGGCACTGGTAGTCAGCGGTCTTACATGTACATTGAGTGAGTGAGTGAGTGAATAGAATTTAACGTCACTTTCAACAGTATTTCAGCTATATCACGACAAATCAACTAAGCACCATCCAGCCCAGTTTTGTTCCTGCTACTTCAAAGCAGAAATCTTTGAAGCAGCATGGAACCAGACATCCTCCATCCACTCTATAAAACACTGAGGACAGCGCACAAGACACAGACACAGTGCTTACATGGTGCTTACATGGTGCAATAAAGACAAGTGATATTACAGTGCCAGACATCACATTATAAAGTTCCTGTCGCTTCTCAGCAAAATGCATTGAAGCAACAGGAACCTGAACCCACCCAACCACCCGCCAGCGGTCTTACATAAGAAAATAACACATATTTGGGGCGCTGAGCAGTGAGTAATTCTACCCTCCATTGCAGAACATATACATTAAAGAGAACTACCTCTCTACAATAGAGGTAAAAACGGTAGTTCTTGTCTAATAAGTTTTGACTTAATCTTCAGGTGACTTGCCTTATATATTGTTACATGTTGTGGAAGTTGTTTTCCAATGAAAGTGTGCATACCCTAATTGTTCACAGAGAACAAATCATGTCGATTATTCATATGTAAATTAGATAGACTTGTTTTTTCAATACCATCCAAAGGGGAATACATGTCCATGGTCGCCTATAGCGGATTTCTCTTCATTCTTGTATTTATTGGACAAATCTCTCTAGCCTGATGTATGCTTCTTGCCTTAGCTGTCGTATATACCCTCTGCAGCCTTTAATCACTCCCTCAGAATATCTTAATCACACGGAGTCATGTTTCATCTGACAAAGATGAGACAGGAGAGATATTTTATGAATCAGGGCAAAGATTAGCCGTTTTATTAATAACTAGGCTTTCCAAACAGCACTCGTGACGACCTCATGACCCTCACGGAAATAGGGCGCGCGCCCTATTTAGGGCGCGCGCCCCATCTGCGCCCCAATTGCGCCCTACTTGCGCCTTGTCTATCTACTGCGCCCTAATTGCGCCCCATTTCTTCATCCCATCCACCCTGCTGCGCCCTAATTGCGCCCTTCAGGAATGCGCCCTAGAAGCTAGAGATAGGGCGCGCGCCCTAACTGCGCCTTATTTAGTTTGAAATTTTCTCTGATATTCAGACTGCGCCCTACTTGCGCCCTGTGGACATTGATGTTTTCTCCAAACTTCAGACTGTGCCCTATCTGCGCCCTGTGGACATAACTACTTTTTCGAGAACTCAGACTGCGCCCTAAATGCGCCCTCTGGACATAACCATTTTATCTAAAATTCAGAGTGAAACCTACATGTATACTTGTGCCTTCTGAACTTTTTTCACCAACATTCATTTAGCTAGTAATCACATATGCATGTGTGTCATTTTAAAGACATGTGCATGCATGTCTTAGTAAAAAAAAGTTTTTCCCAAAAATTCAGACTGTTTGCTTTCTTCACTATTCTGGGCTATAAATTCATTAATGTAAAATTTGGACTTTCATACTAAATTTAATAACATTATTTCAACAAAAAAATTGACTTTTACTTGAAGAAGCTATTGCTCCTTATCTGCGCCCCGACTGCGCCCTACCAGTACATGTACATGATCATTCATGCTATTATTCTCAGAGTGCGCCCTAATTGCGCCCCAACTGCGCCCTATCTGCGCCCTATTATCTGCACAATAGCATGTTATCTGATTAGTCAAAACTGTCACATGACCTTTATCTTATTGCATGTATTGGCTGATATTAACAAAAGAAAGGCAGACATATTGGTTTTCAAAGAACCATTTTGAATTTGAAGATTTCATGCCCATCTAACAAGATTTTGGTGAGTGTTATACCTCTGTTTTGTGGATAGTGGATGATGTAAAGGGTTTCAGGTATGTGTAGAAGTAATTTGAAGAAAAAAACTCAAGAAAAAGTGAGCGACAGTGTCAGATGACCTAATGTACCAATTCCACAACAGCTGACTGTAGTACATGCACATATATTTTCTAATAAATGTAATTCTAACCATGAATGCACATTGTACATGTAGATGAAAATAATATGTACCTGCACAGCAAAATTAGATTTATTTAGACTAGTTAGATGCCAATAATCATCTTTCACCTTATATCTTCAATTTATGTACATGATGGATAGATAGATAGATAAACTTTATTTACTGAGGGTAGAACATTGTTAGCATGGCATGTATACGGTTCTGTTCCCCAACTGCGCCCTAACTGCGCCCCAACTGCGCCCTAACTGCGCCCTAATTGCGCCCTAACTGCGCCCCAAATGCGCCCTAACTGCGCCCTATCAGTACAACATTCATGCTATTATTCTGAGAGTGCGCCCTAATCGCGCCCCAACTGCGCCTTTTCTGCGCCCCAACTGCGCCTTATCTGCGCCCTAAGACTGCGCCCTATTCTCTAATAGGGCGCATATAAGGCGCAATTAACATATTTGGAACGCGCCCTAATTTGCGCCCTAGCCATATTGAGTCTAATGGCAAAGTTGGGGGCGCAGATAGGGCGCGCGCCCCAATTGCGCCCCAACTGCGCCCTAGCTGTCTCAATTCATGCGCCCCATTTGCGCCTTAAATGCGCCCTAATTGCGCCCTATTTCCGTGAGGGGACCTCTCCCTTACATGCCCACGTTTGAACGAAGTAATGAGCAGGCAATTTTTCATATATTTCATCTCCTTCTGGTTGTTTCGAAGTTCAACGTTCATATCCATGAATGTTCCGACTTAAGATGCCCCCATGTGATTTCCTCTCAGACTTCAAAGAATTTGTCCAGCTTTTTCTCCTCATTAAAACCATGGGGCTTTGAGATCCTACAAAAGTGACATATAACACTCGAATGCTGTCCGGTCATTTGTTATTTTAAAAGGATTGCTCGCATGATAGCTGTATTGCCCACATGTGTATGCTGAGCTGGTATGGAGTATAGAAACCTGCATTATGGAGGATGGATACAACAACAACAGTTTCATTGAGTGAGAGGTTGGACGAGCACAAAAGATGTACGTCACAAAGATCGCCATGAAAACAATTCTTAGTGATCAGTGATTGTGACTTACCAGTAATAAATAACTGTGAGAAAGGAGGGCACAGATATGACTAACTGTAAGTATCGCCAGTTCCTTATAAGGTAACCAAGGAGAGCCAATGACATGATCCCTAAGGCCCAGAACAGATATATGGCGATGTAAGGTATCGTACGATTGGATGATGGAAAGGCTTCTGGAACCATCACATAGGCGACCAGACCAATTGTCTGTCAGAAAGAGAAACATACATGAGAATTAAACGTAGACACTGAACGGTCATTCCCATCAAAAGAAATAGCAAATAGACAACAATGAACAGCCATCCCCATAAAACGAAATAATAAAATATCAAAGGTTAGTGAATTGTATTGTCTAGTTCCTTATTGGAAACTGTTCAACCAAGAAATGCCATAGTTCAATCCCAGGTCTCACTGGAGTCTGTTCAACCGAGACCATGTAGACATGCTAAATTTTTTGTCAAATCAAAATGCATCATGGAAGGATGTACAACGTGGAATGTTTTTGTCAAATTTTAAGACGCAATGGAGATTTTTCAACCTAAAAAAGTAGTCAAATCTCATGTGATAAATTGGAGACTGTTCAACCTAGAAATGTTAGTCAAATCTCAAGTGTCATCACAGACTTCAACCTAAAAATGCTTCATTCCAATCTCAAGTGTCACTGGAGACTGTTCAACCTAAAAATACTATGGTCAAGTGTCATTGGACACTGTACAATCTAGAAATGTTATAGTCAAAAAAAACAAAACATCATTGACGGATGCTCAACTGAGAAATGTTATAGTCAAATCTCAAGTGGCAATGGAGACTGTTCAACCAATAAATGTTATAGACAAATCTGAAATGGTATTCAGTCAAATTAGAAAATACACAATGCATTAAATTCCTAAATTTCTAAATATTTTTTTTTAAGTACTTTCAATGCTTGAAATTAACTGAGGGAAATTCATGGATTTACTTGAGTATGGAGATGGATTGTTAGGCCATTGTCACTTTAATAAGTAGTTGTTTAGCAGAACCAGACCTCATCGATATTTTGATGGCAAATAATGAAAATAGAAGAGGGATTTAAATTTTCATGAGTAAAACTTTTCATGAATAAAACACATTTTCTTCATATTTGTATACAATTTGTTTGCAATTTAGCAATTAATAATAAATAATTATAGCACATATCATGTGTATTTAAAAAATCAAGGTCATGCTAAACAACCAATCAAGTGACAATGGTCTTACGTTGAAAAATTTCACTTCTAATCGTTAAATTATTGGCAGATTAACCCTCTAGGTGAAATACCTGATTTAAAGCACCAAGTACAAAACGTAGAATAGTGAATAGCACGAAGCTGTTCGCAAATGCTGCAGCCACTCCCACTATGCCCTGCAACCACAACGCTGCAAGTAGTACTTTCTTTCGTCCGAATTTGTCAGCCAGAGGACTGAGGAAGAGTGAACCGACCATCATCCCCGACATGAATATTGATGAGGAAAGGTCCACCATGTAGTTATCATCACAGACAAGGTCCCACTGGAAAATAGGTCAACATTATAGATAGTTTATTGCGATGAATTGTGTCCCAGAAGGGCTAAAACGCATAGATAATAGTTACATACAGACATACAGAATATACATAGTAAAAAAAATAGCTTAGGCCTACACATACTAAACCTCATTAAAAGCTTGTATAATCTTGTTAAATATAATCTTATTTGGCAGTACATACTGGCATGGATAAATATTAATATATTGAAACTTTACACAATGGTAATGGTATGCAGTGTTTGATTATCTGTACTGAAGCATTCGTACACAATTTTGCTACTTTCTTTGTAATTTTTTGTCTGAGCAACTTAATGGTTATATAAAAAGGTCATCATTTGATATATCGGGAAGAAAAGATGACTCAATATTCTCCAACAATATATCCCGATGTACTTCAAGAACAGTACAGCACAATAGGAAGTGTTTTTCATCCCCAATTAGATGACAAGTTGTACGCAGCCTGTCACATCTGGGTGTATTGGTGTACATTTAACATGTTTAACTGTCACATTATATTTAAAAAATAAACAGATCCTACAAATATAAACCTTGAAAGTTCCAATTTTCAAGGTCTTTTCTAGGTAGTAGTTCCTGTTTTCAAGGTCTTTTCTGGGTAGTAGTTCCTGTTTTCAAAGTCTTTTCTTGGTAGTAATTCCTGTTTTCAAGGTCTTTTCTAGGTAGTAGTTCCTGTTTTCGAGGTCTTTTCTAGGTAGTAGTTCCTGTTTTCAAGGTCTTTTCTAGGTAGTAGTTCCTGTTTTCAGGGTCTTCACTAGGTAGTAGTTCCTGTTTTCAAGGTATTTTCTAGGTAGTAGTTCCTGTTTTCAAGGTCTTGTCTAGGTAGTAGTTCCTGTTTTCAAGGTCTTTTCTAGGTAGTAGTTCCTGTTTTCAAGGTCTTTTCTATGTACATGTAGTAGTTCCTGTTTTCAAGGTCTTTTCTAGGTAGTAGTTCCTGTTTTCAAGGTCTTTTCCAGGTAGTAGTTCCTGTTTTCAAGGCATATTACGTCCAGTGTCATTGAAGCTATACAGATCAATGGTCTGCATTTTTTTTACTTAAACATGAGTGTGAATGTCCCATCAACAATACATGTATATTGGTCATACCTTGTGTTTCGAATAGATGTGAATTTATAAAAAAAATAATTTAATACTAAAGAATACATCACCATCCGATGGCCTAACTTTTACCATTCGACTACAAAGCACAGTACAACTTTGACTTGACAACTGAATTCCTGTTTTCAAGGTCTTTTAGCACAAATTTCTGTTTTTCGAGGCTTTTCAACATGTTCAATGTCTTGAATTTTGAATTGTCTTTTTCAAGGTAGTGTACCGAATCGATTATCACACAAGAGAATCTCTGTGCAAATAGCTCATAAGGGAGCTTCTTGAAATTGGGGCAGGAGTTCCTTGAATGGAATGGCATATGCCAGTTCCAAATGGGATATCATGCGCATGATCAACATGAAGTTCCAATTGGAGTGGCATATGCCATTCCCTGTGTGCTATTGTATGGCAAACCATATGCCATCCTTTCTTTGTGGAGTTTGAAAAAGGATGCCAGGGAGTTCCTAGGAGTTCCAAGTTGGCGCACCATGCCACACCATATGGAATGCCATAAATGCCAGTTCCTAGTACATGTACATGTATGCCCTAATGTCAAGAAGCTCTCTAAGAGAGGTTCTTGAAATTAGGGCATGAGTTCCTTGATAGGATATGGCATATGCCAGTGATCCAAATGGGATACACCATGTTCAGTGTAGTGTTCTGATCACCATGGAGAGGAGTTCCAATTGGAATGGCATATATGTTATCTTTATGCTATTGTATGGCAGATCATTCATAAGCCATCCTTCCTTTGGTGAGTTCAAAAAAATAAAAAATAAAGGATGACAGGGTGTTCCTAGGAGTTCCAAATGGTGCACCATGCCATTCCATTTTGAACGCCTTATGCCAGTTCCTGGTATTCCCCAATTTCAAGAAGCTCCCTAAGTCTATTGTTAAAAGTAAATCACAGTTTATCATTTAACCAAAGATGATGTATTATCATGCGCATTAGGAAAGGATGTACATGTAAAACAAATTTTCAACTCTATCCAACATGTTCAATGTTGTTAAACAATATACCAATGGGTTCCCCTTATAATTATGTAGCAAATGCAAATTTTAGAGATGGTTTTCTTTGCTTAACCCTCTCTGTATCGTATTGGTAAGTACCGATAGAAATATACATGTAGTTAGTGATTGCCTGTCATTGGCATACAAAAATAAGGAATTTCTAGACGAATATTTTCATCATATTATATCTTGTCCGAAAGCGTGGAGTATGGTCTTTGAAACAACATAGGTGATGATAAGGATATACATGTATTCGCTTCATTCATGTTCATTCTGTGACCTCCTACTAGGAAGAGAGGTGCTAGGAGAAATGGTAGCCATTCCCGCAAAATTTGTGGGGTGAATGGTTCGTATGATTTCTGTGTATGATCTCCCGGCCAGTCACCATTAACTGTTTCCATCAGTGAGTGAGTGAGTAGTAGTGTTTAACATCGTTTTCAACCGTGTTTCAGTCATATGACGACGGTGCCTACATGTGCCAGAACACGATTGCTCACAGTTCCTATTACCCTGGACACTGATCAGCCAAGCCAGTACAGCATCCAGTCACCCATCCACTTATTGGTCGACCTTAACATTGCTTATCTTCGGTGATCTGATGAGAACTGGTGTGTCCAATGCTATAAGCCATACCATCAAATGATGGCACTAAGCTGCACAGTTTAGTCTCTCAGTAATACTTACTAAAATACCCGACAACGTATATGAGTGATAACTGGGTGTAAGTTTCATCAAATTATTGTAAAAACTTGATCATTAATCACTTCAGATATTGACAGAGTCGCTGTTCGTTTTGTTCAAATCTCACTGATAAGACCACACTTTTTCATGAGTATATAAGGAGATCAAGTTGCCTAGATTGGTAACGTAACTACACCGTTCAAGTGTTTGAGATCATGAATTGAATGTGGACTGTTAATAAAGACAGAAAAAGTTCCTTGGAGCGATGATGTAAGAGGGAGCCTGGCTGTCAAAATAGTGAAATGGCTCTCACTTACGTGGGAGTCGTGATTTCAATAACATGAAGGCATGACTCTCTGTTGAGAATGTCCTACTTGTGTTTTAGGGAGCTTCTTGAAATTGGGGCATACTAGGAACTGGCATAAGGCATTCCAAACAGAGTGGCATGGTGCGCCGTGTTGGAACTTCTAGGAACTCCATGCCATACAGTTTGGAACTCGGCAGACAAAGGATGGCTTATGCCATACCATGCAGCAGCATGGGGGGAACTGTCTAACTGGAACTCTAATCCATCCAGATCAGAACACCAAACTGGTCATGGTGTATCCCATTTGAATAACCGGCTTATATGCCATCCCTACCAGGATATCTCCCAGTATTGAAGCATTTGATTGGTCCAGGATTTGCATTGAACTTTTGAAAAAAATTGGCAATCTATACTTAGAAGAATTGATAGACTGTTGTTTTATTCTGGCACAGCCTTAGTTGATCTATCTTGACCCTTCACATACAAACCTCAGTGGCAATTGTGGAATCATAGCTCTCCTGACTGTACGTCCATCCATTCTGACAGGACTGGGTCTGGTTACCGTGGAGACCACCCGGCACATACATCGTACACTGTGCCCATGTTGTGGAGCCATCAGTTGTTTCCAGGGGGATGGAGTCATTCAGAGTGGCATTGGCTGGAATGGCGCAGTGATGACTGGGGATGACCCCGAAGAAGATCGGACCAAAAAGATGCCAAACTCCTCGCATACACACAAGGCTGACGAGAAAGTAGACAAGGAGTTGGTATGCTCCACATCGTCCAATTGACTCCAAGATGACCTCTGTATCCATGGGGTCAACCTCAGGGGTTGGATTGCTGAAAGAATACAAGAAATTTGAATCAGTCAACCATTCGTTGTTTCAATCCGGCTGTTGCACATTACTGAGATAACAAAGAAAGGCCTGCCTGTGCATTGACCCATGACTTCAACTGATCAGCTACTGGTTTGTATAATTTAACTTTGCCCTAGCTTTAACTCAGTAGAATAAGTTTGAACTGGTGATAACCTAATTTTATACATATCTACCGGTAATATATATAATACGTAATATTTGACAAATTATACTCTGTTTGAATACTGGGAAAATATAGTATAATATTGTCAGTTATCACTGGTCAGTTCAAAACATTTTCCTGGGTTAAAAGATAGGGCAAAGTGAAATTATGAAAGAAAAAGAAGCTGATCAGCTGAAGTCATAGGTCACTGCATAGGAGGCTCTCCTCTGTTCTCTCAATAATATGCAAAAGGTGGATTCAGATGTTTTTTGGAATATTTTTGTGCATGCGTCAGTTTCTACATGGTTTGTTAGGGTCACTGTTAATTGTTTGTTTATCGTAACCTTGATTGTAAAAATACACATGCTGAGTGCAATAATTAGTAATTATTAGCTTGCAAACCAACTGTATACAAATATGAAGAAAATGAGCAAATTTTACTCCTGAAAATGTAAATCCCTCATGGATTTTAATTATTTGCCCTCAAGGGTGAGTGAGTGAGTAGGATTTAACGTCGTTTTCAACATTGTTTCAGTCATATCACGACGGTGCCTACATGTGCTAGAACACGAGAGTGTCCACAGTTCCTATTATTCTGGACACTGATCAGCCCAGTCAGTACAGCACCCGGTCACCCATCCAAGTATTGACCGAGCTCAACGCTGCTTAACTTCGGTGATCTGACGAGAACCGGTGTGCCCAGCGTGATGCGCCGTACCTTATTTGCTCTCAAAATGTAGATGAGGGCTGGTTACGGGAAATGAACCATTAATTATCAGTGGCCTAAGTCACCTAATTGATTACATAGATCTGAACTCTTACAAAGTAGTGTCAGTTTCTGGACTACAAGTAAAACTGACTTCACTTGACCAGGAAAGCTGTATTCAAATGATTCGGACTATTGCTCAAGAGAATGGGTCAAACTAAAGGGCCATTCGTTGACGATGAATCGATCAACATTGTCATTGTGGCCAGTGGGAGATAAGAAAGTTTACAGTTAGGCCATGTTACGGTAATTCCCTTAGTACTAATTCAATCACAGCAAGCGCAGCAAAAATGGTCTATATATTGAAGCTATTCTTCATTGCACCAGCTACAAAGTATCACATTTTGTCATTATATGGCTTTTCTTCAATTTAAAAGAGAAATGGAAATGTTACTTGGGTTGAAAAGTGAACTTCCTGTTATTTAATTATTAGGGGAATTACCATAAACTCATTCCTTGTTTCTTCCCTTACTGCTTTGAGGTGTACTTGAGGTGTATTTGAGGTGTAGTTGAGGTGTACCTGTGAGGTGTACCCTCAGATATTATGAGGTGTATTTGAGGAGTAGATGAGGTGTAGTTGAGGAGTAGATGAGGTGTAGTTGAGGAGTAGATGAGGTGTAGTTGAGGAGTATCGAAATATGCAAATTAGTACACCTCAGTGAGGTGTACCCCTCAGGTGAGGTGTACCCCTCAGGTGAGGTACTAACTGAGGTGTACTTGAGGCATATCCAATTTTGAAAAATGTATTCATACCTCCATTGAAAATAGGTACCAGGCATATTTGTATTCTCATTTTTCAGTGAACATCGCTCAGTAGATTGATCCCCATCCTCCTCCTACAATAACTTTGCTGCAGCATTTTTCGCTACAAAGCCTACAACTAACATATGAGCAGCCAAACTTGAAAGTAGGGAAGGTGACCGTGTATGTCGGAAAATGGTAGCACCACACTTATAAAGGAGCTTCAACATTGGCTCACAAGTGCCCCAATTGCCACACAGAGGATTCCAATGCAAAAGCATACAAGGGACCAATGTATTTGGGAAGTGATAGTTAACATATCCATTTTGGAAATATATCTGGATGGTTGACAACATATCCACAGGTTCCAAAGTTTGCATGAGATTAACAATAGTTTCTCTGTAAATTATACAACAGTGCCCATTAACTGATTGCTATGATAATTTGAAGAGAAGAATGTTACAGCAGGTTTTAGTTTGATGTATTAGTGTCCTGATGTCAAAATAATAATAAAAATTGAGTTTACATAACATTTTTCATGTTGTTTAGAAGTTCAGGAGGTGTACTTGAGGTGTACGTAGGTAATTTAAAAGTGAGGTACATGTTTTTTTGACAAAGTCAATGAGGTGTACTTGAGGTGTAGGTAATTTAAAGTAACGTTCATGCCAGAATGATGATCCAGCATAGACATGTAAAGAAAAAATTAAATTTAATGCCATGTTCAGCAATATTTTGTCTATTTAGCGAGTATGTATATTTTTTATCATTTAGAAAGTGATCGTATAACAGTATTTTCATTATTTTGGGATACAAAACGAGTAATTAGCGAGTATGAATAAAAGATTGTGCTGGCAATTATTTACAATAAGTGTATGGTAGATTATGCTCAATTTCATGACAAACCTTTCCACCAAGTCCAGGCCTTGTGATTTGAGGCGCGCGATCGCGCACGCGCACCATAACGCGCCTGAAGAGGCACCGAGGTGCGTTTTGAACGCGCGCCTTAAACTTTATGACCCCTTTCAAAAAATTTCTGTCAAATTTTTACGCGAATCTGCCGATCCATTCGCGGGAAGATTCACTTGACAGGGCATTCGGGCGAATCGAAACGGATTCGCGTAGAATTGAACATAAAAATAAATGTCACCAGTTGAAAACTTACGATTAAGGCCCGTTCGCCCATCGTCAACGTGGACACATGCTGTCGGAAACTGGGCTCTATATCATCTATCTATTGACATGTGCCTAGTATGTTCGCTGATCTGTCGAGAGTTTTCATTTGCCCGTTCATGGCAGCCCGCCAATCGCTGTCATTGAAACAAGTGTCAGGGGCCAACTTCGGCTTGGCAATTGAAAACGAAATGATGAAATTGCAACAGACACAGGGCCTAAAAACGCGGAAACAAATTAGAATACGAAGCTGCGCATCTGAAAACCCCTCGGCTCTGGGCGCCAGCCATTCCTAATGTATTCAATTTGAAGCAAGAGTTCAGGAACACCAAGCAGTCAAGTGACAAATATACAGATTATGAAAAATTTTGCCATTAGAAATGGCCTCGAACGTTTCCGTCCAATCAGAGAAACCGGTATTCATTACATAAGCCTGTTGATGCATCGATGATGTATACCAAATTTTACATCGAGCATTTGAAAATTAACAGAGATAGAGATCATTAACGATTTCGCATAAATTAAAGATGGCCGCCCATTCTTCCCGTCACTCAGAGAAACTGATGTGGTTATTCATTGCAAGTCTCTTGATACATGGATGCTGTATACGAAGTTTCATATAGAACACTGAAATGGTATCAAAGATATCCATCATTAAAGATTTTGCATAAATTAAAGATGGCCACCAAGGTTTCCGCCCAATCAGAAAAACCAGAACTGTCTATTGATACATCGATGATGTACACCAAATTTTACATAGAGCACTTGAACGGTATCAGAGATATAGATCATTAATGATTTCAAATAAATTAAAGATGGCCGCTCATCCTTCCCGCCACTCAGAGGAACTGATGTGGTTATTCATTGCAAGTGTCTTGATACGTCGATGCTGTATACCAAGTTTCAAATAGAACACTGAAATGGTATCAAAGATATACATCATTAAGATTTTGCATAAATTAAAGATGGCCGCCAAGGTTTTCACCGAATCAGGGAAACTGGTCTATTGATGCATCGATGATATACACCAAATTTTACACCGAGCACTTGAACGGTATCAGAGATAGAGATCATTCATGATTTCGCATAAATTAAAGATGGCCGCCCATCCTTCCCGCCACTCAGAGGAACCGATGTGGTTATTCATTGCAGGTCACTTGATACATCGATGCTGTATACCAAGTTTCGTATAGAGCACTTGAATGGTATCAGAGATATATATCATTAAAGATTTTGCATAAATTAAAGATGGCCGCCAAGGTTTTCACCGAATCAGGGAAACTGGTTTGGTCATTCTTTTGAAGTTTCCTGTTGCAGCGATGATCTATACCAAGTTTCACACTGAACAGAGAAATGGAACCTAAGATACACAAGATTAATGATTTCGCATAAATTAAATATGGCCGCCAAAGTTTCCAACCAATCAGGTCCAGATTCAATAGGGTTCTGGGCCATGAGCATATGAATGTGCAGTACAAGTTTAGTGTGCCTAGGGTAAGTCGTTCTAAAGATATCTTGGTAACAAGAAAGCTGTGATGGTTTCGCATAAATTAAAGATGGCCGCCAAAGTTTCCAGCCAATCAGGTCCAGATTCAATAGGGTTCTGGGTCACGAGCATACGGATGTGCACTGCAAGTTTGGTGCACCTAGGGTAAGTCGTTCTAAAGATATCTTGGTAACGAGAAAGGTGTGACGGACAGACGGACAGACGGACGGACGGACAGACGGACAGACGGACAGACGTACATGACGACGACAATACCCTTCGGCCAAATTTTGGCCGAGGGGTAAAAACAGCCCGGTGTCAGTGGGAAAGAAGCCTGAGGGATAACTTTGCATTCCATTTTAACGATGCGGGCTATAAGGTGGTACCAATCTAGGTAAACCAAGATGGTAAATCAGGGGAATACCATCTAAGACGTAACACTATGAAAACCTCGTGTGAAATGTTCGCCGATATTCTGCGAGATCCCATAATAAGCCAATCACAACAATTTCTGACTTTTCTCTCTGACAATGATTGACGTTTACTTGACGGAGATTAACATCTTCACGCGGCCAAATCTTTTGATATTGTCTACCCCCCAACAAAACCAGACTTTTCGGTGGGAGTAAACACCGTATCACACACCTTAAAAAAATTTAGGTGTGCATTTTAGGTGTGCTAACCACACACCTCGCACAATTTTAGGTGTGCTTTAATCACTCACCAGGGCCCGTACAAATCACAAGGCCTGCAAGTCCACCATATATCTTGGGTGTAGGTGGATAACTGTATCTTATGTTCATGCCAAGCTTGCTACGGTGGAGTGTAGGAAATACTTGAGATGTAGATAAATTATGAGGTATAAGTACATACTTGTATACTTTTGTACATGCATATTTTAGCAAAGTCCATGAGATGTACTTGAGGTGTAGGTAAATTACAAGTATATATTTTGACAAAGTTTATGAGGTATCACTCACTGTTAATTATTATTTGTTAATTAAACAAGGGCTGTACTTATTTCAAACTGTCAGACTGAATTGGTGTATGTTACAATAGAATATTAGACTAAGGCAGGAACATCCAACTGAGACATAGAGTTAAAAAGTATTAAGAAAATAATTAATGAAGAGCTCCAGCTGAGAATGTATATGCAGGTGACACAAGAAATAGCAGAAGTAGATTTTATGTATTGTAAACTGGAAAACAAGGTATGACCTGTCAAGTGGTTCTTTTATTCATACAGGGTGTATGAGATTTACAGTTAGCCAACCCATTTATTGATTTATTTTAAAATACCGGTATAGCGCTTAAATGAACTAAGAAATGTACTTTAAAAGATAAATAAAACATTTAGTTGATCATGTTGATGGGCAGTGGGGAAGCCAAGGTCTTGAGGTGTACAAAAATTAGAAGTATATTTTGACAGTCCCAGAGGTGTACTTGAGGTACATGCATAGTTTGGCAAAGTCCATAAGATGTACTTGAGGTGTAGTATATAACATATCTATTTTTGACAAAGTCCATTAGGTGTACTTGAGGTGTAGGTAGATTACACATATATTTTGACAAAGTTCCAGAGGTGTACTTGAGGTACATGCATATTTTGGCAAAGTTCATAAGGTGTACTTGAGGTGTAGGTAAATACAAAAATATTTTTTCAAAGTCCATGAGGTGTACTTGAGGTGTATACACCTTGAAAAAGAAAATGAGATGTACACCTCAGGTACACCTCAACTACACCTCAGGTACACCTCGACTACACCTCAACTTGAGGTGTACACCTCAAGTCTGTAAGGGTTGACACTTACAAAATAGCAGCATGGGTTGCATTCATGCTGGGATCATGCTGTGTTTCAGCATATGTTGAAACCACTTTGACAAAACATAAACCATGCTGCATCCTAGCATGTACTGCAACCAGACTGAAAATATACGCTGTATTCATGCTGGATTGACTATGAAACAAACGGACCATGCTGCATCCCAGCATATGCTGCAACCATCTTGGAAAAGCATGCTGGAGTTCTATTTAGAATTCACTTACATGTAGTAACAAAATGACCATGCTGCATCCCAGCATATGCTGCAACCATGCTTGAAAGACATGATGGAGTTTTACTAAATTCATTTAGAAATAAATTTAAATTAGTATAACCTATGTACAATTTCAGATAGATTTACAACAACAACAACTTCATCAGCAAATCCTCCACCAAAACATTCCTGACCCAGTTCCTGTGCTGATGTAGTTGTATCTCAAGCTGACCTTCCCTACATTAACACAGGGTTAGATGCAGGATTTTTGCCAAAGTCCTTGTTTGAAAATAGCTTTGTCGTTATTTGAAAAAACTAATTTTGCAAAATGGCTAATATCACTGAAATGCATGGTGTTGAACATGCCAAAACATTGTCAGTCTGTGTTCTTTGAGTGTTTTACACAAACTACTGTGCCTTTTGCCCCTAATATTCACTTTAATCTAGGAGTTTTCTAAAATAAAGTCATTTGATTTTGTGGAAAAATGGTCATATGATTTTATAGTTGTGTCCTTTTGAAGGACGCTGTGAGACCCTGTATCTAACTCTGTAACACAACATGCTAAATCAAATTCTTCAGCTGGGGCAGGTCACAGATTACTTTGACCAACCAGGGCGGAGTGTAGCAATGTTCTATTTGACTGAGCTGATGACTCAATATATATATGCATTTAGGTACGCAAGATGGACAGTGTTTGCTGTTAATATCAAATCACCCAGTTTTTAATGGTACTAATGTGTTCAGAAATATAGTTTGCTAACACACACTGTAATTTCACGAATTCATCATTTGTATATGAAATCATTTGTATATCAATCGATAGCAGCAAAATAACCAATTACATGTAGTCCCATTCACTTCTGGATAGAGATCAATGCCAAATTTTGACGTGAGCGAGGTCAATATTTCTTCCCTGTGTCAGTGTGTGGTATTAGAGTGTCTCTTATATACAATGCAGCATGGTGTTACCTCCACCCACAATGCATTTAAGTTACATGTAACAACATGTGTGCATACGTTTAGGGGCTTCAATATATGCTGGTATAATTTAACACTTGCCCACTTCCCTGGGACAATCAAAATCTGCTGCCAGGGACAAATGAGATTGATTTTGCACTTGCCCTGCCCTTCATGGCAAGTGGATTTAGTTCCAATCAAATTATTGCAATGTCCAATCTTTTACCATGAACTCATGGTGGATGGATTATCTTTCTAATTGTGCAATCATGTGAAACAAATATCTGTCCCCATCAATAATGTATGCCTTTAAGAGATGATGCTTATGACTGAGCAAAGTGGGAAAGAGGATTTGTAGGTAGAATTAGAATAAAAAAAATATTGCCACAATTGAATGTTTTCTAGCATGTCTAGAGGCTGTAGTCACCATGTGAGAGCAAATGAATCTGATTCAGGGCCACCAGTTCAAACTTTTAGCTTGCCCTGATGGCAACCACCTGAAAAAGTTAAGTTACACCACTGTACACCCCGGTGCATGCCAAACTAAACCTTTAAAACATGTTGTATTAACTAGAATTTGACCTTACTGGAATAAGTTAAGGTCGGTCAACTTGTTTATGTTTCTAAAATTAATCACTAGTTGCATAAGTAATGTAGTGTAAATTCAAAGAACTGAGCCATGATCACTCGAGATTCTGCAATAACTAGAATTTGACCTTGATAAAATATTTTTTTTGGAAAGGCATTCAGAAGTCAGCATATATAACACAAGCTAAATTAGCTTTGAAAAAGTTGCTTTAGTTGGAAGTATCTGCAACGAAACATCAGCCTCCACAGCAATAAAGAAGTTAAAGCCATAAAATAGCCTTGTCTCTTGATAAAATACATGTAGGCCAAGGTCAATCGAACTGGAAAGGCTTATAGTTAATCACCTGTTGCATAAGTAGTATGAATTCGGATAGTCTAGATGTAATACTTTGAAGATATCACCAATATTCAAATTTGACCTAGATAAAATAGGTCAAGGTCAGTCATATTCACTAGGGTTCTGACCCATCATCGGTTCCATATATGTTATATGCATGCAGAATGCCTGGCTACAGTCCTTCAAGAGACATTGTGTTGACAAGTGAGATTGACAATACCCTTCAGCCAGACTTGGAAGAGGGGTAAAAATCATTAAGGATACGTAGTCCTCCTGAGCCAATTTTGTACACTCCTTGATAATTTGTCTTCTGTAGGAAAAAATATTCAACATAACAATAATAATATATATATATTTCATGAAAGCGTATGTCCTGAGGAATATATCAGGTTATCCTAAAGCTTGGACTTCTTAGTCATCCCAATCCAGTCAGAACTGTACTTACATGACGTATAGTATATGTACAATTATCAATGATTTACTCTATTTTCGATCACAGTGACCTTGACCGTTTTAACTTAAAATGAATAAGCTTACAGTTACTCTTTGACCCACATGATATACCCAAAGTTTAGTACCAATCCAGAGTTATCAAAAGTTATAACATATGGATGAAAGGACAGACAGACGGAAATCGTGATCCCAATATATGACCTCATCTAACGATGGGCGTAAAAAAAAAAAAAGTCACTTAGAGCCATGTACAAAATGAAAATGAATATATGTACCGCAGACAGTTCAACATTCAAAACAACACTTATGAAAATGTATATGTACAACACTGTCACTAAACCCATTATCGGTAAACTGGAGAAGTTTGTTGATAAATTAGACATGCAAAGTTTTTCTTTAATCGGAGAAAAATTGCATGTACTCGTAATACAGCCACTGATAAGATTGCTAAATCCATTCTACATGTACATCTGCCAAAGAAAGTTTCTAATTTAGTATTTATCCTGTGTCACTGGATATATTTGTCAAATATTGGCTTAGATCGGAAAAGTAACAGCCTGACAAACTGCTATATATAATGCTTACATTGTAGACAAAGCTCTTGGATCCTCCACTAGTAAAGACTCATGGCTACTGTATACAGCATTCATAACTTGCTAGCTTGTCTTGGAGTCTCAGACTATGTTACATGTACATGTAACTATCCCACCCAAGAAACAGCAGAGTACATGTAGTGAACAATTAATGCACTGAAAAGTCTATCAGAACAATACAATACTATTTACTCAGAATGTACATTTGTATCTCTGCTTCCTGTAAACTCAGAATCTATGACATAATTAAAAGCAAACCACAATATTCCCTGAATCTCATGGAGCATTGTGAAAAATACAAAATTCTGAAAATCTCTCCCGCAGCTATGTCTTGGTGCACATCCACTAGAAATAGAGTGAGGTCGCTACATCAAAATACCAGCATGTTTGAGAATCTGTAAAAAATGCCAACTCAACAGGCTAGGGAATGAATTTCATTTTTTGCTCGAGTGCCCATTAAATAACTCTGAGGTAGCACCTCATTCAAATTCAAGTCAAGCTCCCTACCCTGAACAGCACAACTTACATGTCCTGTGTGTATTGTTTTTTATGTATTGCCTGTACTTTTTATATGTCCTGTATGTACGCTTTTATGTGCTGCCGTTAGCCTTCAGGCAAAAATGAGCAATAAAGTATCTATCTATCTATCTGTATGAGCTTTTTCAAATGTTTTTTTGACCCACCAAATGATGTCACATCAATTATTTCACACTATATTTACAATTACATCCAGTGCAGGAAAACGGCTATTACATGTACCTTATTATCATTACAAGTGTGCTTGGTTTGCATACTAAATGATCCTTTCACTTTTCTTACAGTACTTTGCTAAAAAAAAGAAAAATATATAGGTAAACTTGGAATTTTTATATTATATTTTCTACTGTTGTTTTAATACATCTCTATGTGTGTATTAATGTTTGTATTTTGTATCCTGAACCCAATACCTTGATTTACTGTCCACGTTTGTCTCGGATTTGCTCTGCTGCATTTGGAATGTAAGTAAGTGTTTCTGGCCGCTAAATGTATTTTTGGTGTATCGTGGAACCAGATGGACCACACATTATCTGATTATGACAGTGGCACTTGGGGATTTGTGGATGTGAATTTCTGGTCTATTTCCAGATGTTTTATTTTCGTCAGTGAATCTCCTTGGATCATACGGCAGGACTCTGATTATAAAATATGTAAGTTTAATGTAACTTGACTAGATTGACACTGGTACGGGTGTCCGACCAGTTATCGGACAATTTTCGTGGTTTATTTGGAATATATAAAAAAGTACTTCTTGAAATGACATGAAAACTGACACGATGATTGCTGAGCTCGTCGGCTATCTTCCGTTATGAATTCCGTCCATGACGTCACTCCCTTCTGCACGTGCGAGAGCTATTTTTAACTCGACTTTTCAGCTCAGTTCCCGCCGTGGACAGTACCAGTTATCGGACACCCATCGTGAACAAGAATTTGACGTTGAAGTACAATGTATTTTCAAGTTTTGTGCATGACAATCGTTAGTTGGAGTTCTATCGTTTAAGATGATATGATCATTGTTCAATTTCTATACGTATTTACTTGAGAGCGAGATCGGGAAGACAAGGTGGTAGATCGAATTTCGCACCCCGCCACAACACGAGAAATTTCGAATTTTGATGAAAACAAAAATGTTAGATTTAAATTTTTCGACTTTCGTGGCTACCAATAATTCTATATTATGCATAACAATTAGAAATGATATCCCCTTTGTTCTGACATATTATTGCCTTGTCATCACGAGCACAACACGTGCGCTCGAGATGCGTGTCCGATAACTGTCCTGTCCGATAACTGGTCGGACACCCGTACATCGGCCCAAGAAAACCTTGCTGCTCCAAAACAACCCATGATCGATGCAATGCATAATAACATTGGCAGCCCCTCTCAGATATTTACATCAGAAATGGCAGTGACCAATGACATGCATGGAAGTTTGTTATGGGGCAGCAAGGTTGACTTGGGCCGAGATCTATTAATTTCAAGATATTGAAACTTTGTTGTTGTTGTTCTGTGTCAGTCAACACAACATGCCCATGCTGCTGCTGTTGTTGTTGTAACACAGTCACAGTTGCTGTTGACGAATTTTTACTTCCAAGTATCGGACTTACAGGTTTAACAGGTTCTTTGTTTAACTTGAGAACCTATACTGCCACAAAAACACAACCTTGGTTATGAAGCAAGAGGCTAATAATCTTCAGGCCTTTCATACATTCATGTTTTCACATGCACACGTGCTGATTTGATGATGTACACATGACGAAACAGTCGAGCGCCGTCAAGTCTCAAAGGGGATAACTCTCAAGTTGCATCATCGCACACTAATACTAGTAGTCTCCCTTTCCTATAAAGCAATCGGTCCTCCGAGCACCGACCGTTTGAACAAACGTAGCATCATTGCAATTTATTACGGTCGCGAGATGGACACCTCAGGCAAAGGTCATACATGTGATACATTTCAAGCAAAGAAAATTAAATTTTAATTGAAAAGTCTAATCTCTCGTGTATTGAAAACAAATTGTTGACTTGTATTGTTAAACCAGTTAAACAAATATGCAGCATTTTAATATCAAAATATGATTTGTTGCTAATTGAATAGAAGAATGGGAATATATCGGGGGATGTGTGGGGGGGGGGTTTTTTGGGGGTTTTTTTTTTTATTTTTTTGTTTGCATTAGAAAGATAAAGAGCCTGATGATGACCCCCCGCCCCCAACAAACACACACATACTGGAGCCAATGTTGTGCAAGGTGAAACTGGCAATAGTATGGACCCATACTTTATCCCTGGGTGAAACCACTAATGTATATCCCCGTGGTATGGGTTTCGGTGCGCTTAAGCCTTCTTCGTGACCTAGACCCATAAATAAAGATGGGCTGATGAAAGCAAACGGCTTTTTTAAATATAGAATAGCCCCACCAACCAGACGAAATTATTATGAATTTTCGGCACGCACGCATTTAATCAGGATTTCAGATTAAGTAGATCAGGTTGAACATACCTGACATCCCAAATCCCAAAGCTAGCACTATTAGTTTATGAAAGTTGTTCTACATGAAATTTATGAGACAAAATGGAGAGCAAACTTGAAACATATAATCTCGTGAAATCTTATCCCCGCCATGAGCGAAATCTGATGTCTCTGAGTAATGGAAAACATAGATCTGCACTAGTTAAACTTCGAATCAGTGCCCATAGATTGGAAATTGAGACAGGTAGATACTCTAAAGCCCCACGAAGTAATAGACTCTGTAATACATGTGGTGTGTTAGAGGATGAAAAACACTTCCTTCTTAGCTGCTGCAAATTTTCCGAGCGTCGGGCAAAACTAATGGCTGAATTGGCGAACCTAATAAGCGATAAATCTATGCGCACTGATGACATGTTTGTGGAGCTGTTATCCTGCACTAATCCACAAATTACTAAATATGTCAGGCCCTAATCTAGCCCCTCTCAGCGTCCGTTATTCGGACGCTGCCGTTGGGTTCCGGTGCCCTTGCCGCTGGCAAAAAAAAATCATTACCCGGTGACCAGTTTTCGTCATTACCACGTGTTGCGCAAAAAGTCCAATTTTGTGTGACTGTCAGACTTCTATCATTGGAATTGCGACCTCCATTTGAAATATCTCAAATCAAATTCCCATATACACGATTTAATCTAAAAACAGTAAAACGTAAAGTTTCTCTGTCATTCACTTTCGTTTCGGCTCTCGGCATCACGCATGTTCAGGGCCACACGCTTATGGCATTGCGTCTTGGTTAGGGCCCTATAACCAGGACACGAAGTGCAAGGCGCTGTTCAAGCAGCCGCTCGGCTCGTCGCAAAAGAATTACAATGCCAAACTCCACGTGGTATGAAAGAGACAAACAGCGGGCTCTAGGGAAGTCCGGTGCCGGTACGATGATGCTAACATCGTTGTTTTGCGCGCAAATTAGTCGGGAGGAAGCGGCTAGTCCCGCTAAAGCAGATGACACTGACGGGCTTGACAAACTCCAATACCAAGCGTACGTACAATTCGTACAGTTGAATGTGCCTATCAAGTGTTTATTCGTTGATATCCTTTGATCTAAATTCAGAAATAATGGCATATCTTTGGAACACAAATTCTGCAAGACAATATAACATTTCGAATAGACATAATATTACTTTCACAGCCAAAATTACCCAAACAAATACTGAAATAGACCTACAATTGAAATAAAATTGAGCATTAAATTAATTTCATTTTACTGGCTTCTATAATTTTTATTTACCGACTTCATTTTGACCAATAATTTGAAAATGCAAACAATTTGTAATAATTACTACACATAAAAAAATCTGAAAATACAGACAGCAATTTATACAAAAGACAGGGTGAAACTTGTACCAGAACAAACTATAATTATTTCCAGGTTTTAAATAGATTTGGATAAGTAAAATGAGGTGTGTATATCAATCAGGATACTGAATATTCTTCCATTTTAGCTGTGTGTAGGGTTTTCTTTATTGCTGAAACTCCAGAAAACAGTTTCAAAATGCTTTCAGAGAGCATCATTTATCAGTTCATTCACAAAAAAAGTCCGCGAGCTGCGAGACGGGGGGGTGTGCTCTCCCCACCGCTGGCTCTCATGGCGAGCGAGGCTTCGCGACTTTGATTGCCCCTCAACTGGATTACCAACCCCTGCCTTTCATTTCTAGATTAGGGCCTGTATGTAGCCCATTTTGTTTACGACTGTTTCCAGTTAATAGATGGTTAAAAATTGTTCTTATATAGCATACAATATACCCATTTAAACGTGGCTGTGCGTTGAAGACTACCAGTCCCCAGGTCACAGTGCCAGTCCCATAGATTTGTGAGCGCTTATTGTGCACATTTTAATGTAAATTTGTCCTGTATATTGTTTTGTATTGTCCGTCATCCGTGTCTGTCTTCTACATGTATATGTCTGAAACTGTTTGTATTCACATTTTTTTAACCCCCTGCGGGTATAATTTTACGTCAATAAATCTTATCTTATCTTTTACACACTGGCTCTATTGTGCAACACGAGGGATTCTTTTTCTGGAATCACCCGGTTGACAATGGACTTTGCATGTGCTCCGGTGTTGTTTCAGAAGAACACCTCACCCGATGGCAGATAAACCGGGTTGATCCTTTACAAGAGCACCCCACCTCGCACTCGTCCTACATAATTGAAATCAATACATCCCTTTAAAGCACACTTGTGACGTCACTCTATTGTCCCAACGCGCCATTATTTTTAAGGAATGGAGAGTTGCTTGAACTTGGCTTTCTACGGAATGGAGAGTTAAGGTAGCTAGAGCCTGTACCAGCTTCAAGAGAAACACACTATCCAGTATACATTAACTAATGTTGTGATAACGCATATATACCACATAAGATTACTAAGCTATGAGGGACTCGTGTTCCTCTATGATAGTACGCTTGTGAAACGTTTATATACATGGCAGATAAACAGATCACTTAGTGATGGGATGATGGATTTGCATATTACGAGTTGAGAGTTCGAACGGGGTTGTCTCCCATCCCATAGGCATGACTGATCGAGGTGGAATCACACCAGGTCGGAAATGACTAATCTGTCGATCTTCAACCATAAACAGTTCAAGTTACTGTCATATGCACAATGTCCTGCATGTAAGATCAAGCGCACCAGGCAGAATCAGCGAGCGTAATTCAGAGTTCATCATTTACAATGTTAACTTCATGTCTTCTTATATGACACATTATCGTGACATCATCGCCACGACAACATGTACTGCTTTGACAGTTAAACTAGTATCGGCGTTAAAACCATGGCCTTGGTGAGTGGGTGGGTCGGGGCCTCGGCTCCATTATTTTGAAGGAATGGAGAGTTACTCGGACATTCCCCTCTACGCCCAGGACGGCGGCTCCTGTGTTGAAAGTGAACATTTCTCGGCTGTAGATCCATTTTTTTCAACCAATCCGAACCAGTCAAGAAGTGTATACAATAAAAGTACACAGCAATACATTAGAATTTCCCCTCGCACAGCGAGAGAAGTAGCAATATTTTGTCGTACGTCCATAAATAATATCTCCTCCATTGTTCAATAAATCACTCCAGCCCTGTGGCGTATTCTTCTATACATACATTATAACAGGAACTGCCGTAAATGTAGGGCTATTCTTTGGTTGTCGCCTGCTGAGCGTTGATTGCAGCCTAAGCAGTCAAAATGTGACGCGTCTGTATATGGCAGTGCATTAATTTACTGCCTTACATATGTGTCGATGCAAGTGAAATGTGTACCGGTAAACGTGAATTTCTGTCAGACATTCCGTTAATTATGGGTCTGGTATGAGATCATGCGTATGGACATAGGGATATGTAATTTTCATGTCATGTTACAAAACTTTGTAACGATAACGTGAGAGTTACGGACCAGTCAAACGGGTTGTGGAAAGTTTCGTCACCAGGTCGTCCTTCATGTAATACGAAAACCGAAGTTTACACCGTCACAGCTGAACAAGATAGTTACTAACCTTGACCTGGGTTTTAGCTAAAACTAAAACGATTTGGTGTAAGACTCACGAAATATAATTGACAAAGGATCTGCTGCAAGTTGTATTGTCAGTCTTTTGTCTATGGGAGGTCTTGCCTGTAAAACACTTGCGGCAGTGCATTGTACACAGAGGTCGCGAAGCCCACAATACAGCTCAACAACACTAAGATTATAACTGCCTCAATTTATCGTACCCTTCTGGCTACGAAATATAACAGGAAATACCATTTACTGCAAACATTAAATGATAAATGCAAAAAAGAATTATTTATACATCTATGTCAACAGTACTGATTTATCGTAAACTTATGATAATAGTATAATCATAACAAAACTGTCTCTTCTTTCCAATATTTTGTTCAAAATGATATCGTCAACATTTATTCTGGTTATCTTCACAGCCGTGCTCTTCAATTTGGAACACCTTCACACATGCAAAGTCCATTGTCAATCGGGTAATTGTAGAAAAATGAAGGCAACGATTTGGTGTAAGACTCACGAAATATAATTGACAAAGGATGATTCGGACTATTGCTCAAGAGAATGGGTCAAACTAAAGGGTCATTCGTTGACGATGAATCGATCAACATTGTCATTGTGGCCAGTGGGAGATAAGAAAGTTTACAGTTAGGCCATGTTACGGTAATTCCCTTAGTAGGCCTACTAATTCGATCACAGCAAGCGCAGCAAAAATGGTCTATATATTGAAGATATTCTTCATTGCACCAGCTACAAAGTATCACATTTTGTCATTATATGGCTTTTCTTCAATTTAAAAGAAAAATGGAAATGTTACTTGGGTTGAAAAGTGAACTTCCTGTTATTTAATTATTAGAGGAATTACCGTAAACTCATTCCTTGTTACTTACAAAATAGCAGCATGGATAACTGCATTCATGCTGGGATCATGCTGTGTTTCAGCATATGTTGAAACCACTTTGACAAAACATAAACCATGCTGCATCCTAGCATGTACTGCAACCAGACTGAAAATATACGCTGTACTCATGCTGGATTGACTATGAAACAAACGGACCCTGCTGCATCCCAGCATATGCTGCAACCATCTTGGAAAAGCATGCTGGAGTTCTATTTAGAATTCACTTACATGTAGTAACAAAATGACCATGCTGCATCCCAGCATATGCTGCAACAATGCTTGAAAGACATGATGGAGTTTTACTAAATTCATTTAGAAATAAATTTAAATTAGTATAACCTATGTACAATTTCAGATAGATTTACAACTTCATCAGTAAATCCTCCACCAAAAAATTCCTGACCCAGTTCCTGTGCTGATGTAGTTGTATCTCAAGCTGACCTTCCCTACATTAACACAACCATGACAACATGCTAAATCAAATTCTTCAGCTGGGGCACAGATTATTTTGACCAACCAGGGCGGAGTGCAGCAATGTTCTATTTGACTGAGCTGATGACTCAATATATGCATTTATGTACATGTACGCAAGATGGACAGTGTTTGCTGTTAATATCAAATCACCCAGTTTTTAATGGTACTAATGTGTTCAGAAATATAGTTTGCTAACTGAGCGAGGTCAATATTTCTTCCCTGTGTCAGTGTGTGGTATTAGAGTGTCTCTTATATACAATGCAGCATGGTGTTACCTCCACCCACAATGCATTTAAGTTAACAACATGTGTGCATACGTTAACAACAGTCTTAAGGGGCTTCAATATATGCTGGTATAATTTAACACTTGCCCACTTCCCTGGGACAACCAAAATCTGCTGCCAGGGACAAATGAGATTGATTTTGCACTTGCCCTGCCCTTCATGGCAAGTGGATTTAGTTCCAATCAAATTATTGCAATGTCCAATCTTTTACCATGAACTCATGGTGGATGGATTATCTTTCTAATTGTGCAATCATGTGAAACAAATATCTGTCCCCATCAATAATGTATGCCTTTAAGAGATGAAGCTTATGACTGAGCAAAGTGGGAAAGAGGATTTGAAGGTAGAATTAGAATAAAAAAAATATTGCCACAATTGAATGTTTTCTAGAGGCTGTAGTCACCATGTGAGAGCAAATGAATCTGATTCAGGGCAACCAGTTCAAACTTTTAGCTTGCCCTGATGGCAACCACCTGAAAAAGTTAAGTTACACCACTGTACACCCCGGTGCATGCCAAACTAAACCTTTAAAACATGAATTGTATTAACTAGAATTTGACCTTACTGGAATAAGTTAAGGTCGGTCAACTTGTTTAGGTTTCTAAAATTAATCACTAGTTGCATAAGTAATGTAGTGTAAATTCAAAGAACTGAGCCATGATCACTCGAGATTCTGCAATATCTAGAATTTGACCTTGATAAAATATTTTTTTTGGAAAGGCATTCAGAAGTCAGCATATATAACACAAGCTAAATTAGCTTTGAAAAAGTTGCTTTAGTTGGAAGTATCTGCAACGAAACATCAGCCTCCACAGCAATAAAGAAGTTAAAGCCATAAAATAGCCTTGTCTCTTGATAAAATACATGTAGGCCAAGGTCAATCGAACTGGAAAGGCTTATAGTTAATCACCTGTTGCATAAGTAGTATGAATTCGGATAGTCTAGATGTAATACTTTGAAGATATCACCAATATTCAAATTTGACCTAGATAAAATAGGTCAAGGTCAGTCATATTCACTAGGGTTCTGACCCATCATCGGTTCCATATATGTTATATGCATGCAGAATGCCTGGCTACAGTCCTTCAAGAGACATTGTGTTGACAAGTGAGATTGACAATACCCTTCAGCCAGACTTGGAAGAGGGGTAAAAATCATTAAGGATACGTAGTCCTCCTGAGCCAGTTTTGTACACTCCTTGATAATTTGTCTTCAACATAATAATAATATATATATATTTCATGAAAGCGTATGTCCTGAGGAATATATCAGGTTATCCTAAAGCTTGGACTTCTTAGTCATCCCAATCCAGTCAGAACTGTACTTACATGACTTATAGTATATGTACAATTATCAATGATTTACTTTATTTTCGATCACAGTGACCTTGACCGTTTTAACTTAAAATGAATAAGCTTACAGTTTCTCTTTGACCCACATGATATACCCAAAGTTTAGTACCAATCCAGAGTTATCAAAAGTTATAACATATGGATGAAAGGACAGACAGACGGAAATCGTGATCCCAATATATGACCTCATCTAACGATGGGCGTAAAAAAAAAAAAAGTCACTTAGAGCCATGTACAAAATGAAAATGAATATATGTACCGCAGACAGTTCAACATTCAAAACAACACTTATGAAAATGTATATGTACAACACTGTCACTAAACCCATTATCGGTAAACTGGAGAAGTTTGTTGATAAATTAGACATGCAAAGTTTTTCTTTAATCGGAGAAAAATTGCATGTACTCGTAATACAGCCACTGATAAGATTGCTAAATCCATTCTACATGTACATCTGCCAAAGAAAGTTTCTAATTTAGTATTTATCCTGTGTCACTGGATATATTTGTCGTCAAAGTCAAATATTGGCGTAGATCAGAAAAGTAACAGCCTGACAAACTGCTATATATATAATGCTTACATTGTAGACAAAGCTCTTCGATCCTCCACTAGTAAAGACTCATGGCTACTGTATACAACATTCATAACTTGCTAGCTTGTCTTGGACTCTCAGACTATGTTACATGTAACTAATCCCACCCAAGAAACAGCAGAGTACATGTAGTGAACAATTAATGCACTGAAAAGTCTATCAGAACAATACAATACTATTTACTCTGAATGTACATTTGTATCTCTGCTTCCTGTAAACTCAGAATCTATGACATAATTAAAAAATATTCCCTGAATCTCATGGAGCATTGTGAAAAATACAAAATTCCGAAAATCTCTCCCGCAGCTACGTCTTGGTGCACATCCACTAGAAATAGAGTGAGGTCGCTACATCAAAATACCAGCATGTTTGAGAATCTGTAAAAAATGCCAACTCAACAGGCTAGGGAATGAATTTCATTTTTTGCTCGAGTGCCCATTAAATAACTCTGAGGTATAGCACCTCATTCAAATTCAAGTCAAGCTCCCTACCCTTAACAGCACAACTTACATGTCCTGTGTGTATTGTTTTTTATGTATTGCCTGTACTTTTTATATGTCCTGTATGTACGCTTTTATGTGCTGCCTTTAGCCTTCGGGCAAAAATGAGCAATAAACTATCTATCTATCTATCTATCTGTATGAGCTTTTTCAAATGTTTTTTTGACCCACCAAATGATGTCACATCAATTATTTCACCCTATACATGTATTTACAATTACATCCAGTGCAGGAAAATGGCTATTACCTGATTATCATTACAAGTGTGCTTGGTTTGCATACTAAATGATCCTTTCACTTTTCTTACAGTACTTTGCTAAAAAAAAGAAAAATATATAGGTAAACTTGGAATTTTTATATTATATTTTCTACTGTTGTTTTAATACATCGCTATGTGTGTAATAATGTTTGTATTTTGTATCCTGAACCCAATACCTTGATTTACTGTCCACGTTTGTCTCGGATTTTCTCTGCTGCATTTGGAATGTAAGTAAGTGTTTCTGGCTGCTACATGTATTTTTGGTGTATCGTGGAACCAGATGGACCACACATTATCTGATTATGACAGTGGGACTTGGGGATTTGTGGATGTGAATTTCTGGTCTATTTCTCCTTGGATCATACGGCAGGACTCTGATTATAAAATATATAAGTTTAATGTAACTTGACTAGATTGACACTGGTACATCGGCCCAAGAAAACCTTGCTGCTCCAAAACAACCCATGATCGATGCAATGCATAACATTGGCAGCCCCTCTCAGATATTTACATCAGAAATGGCAGTGACCAATGACATGCATGGAAGTTTGTTATGGGGCAGCAAGGTTGACTTGGGCAGAGATCTATTAATTTCAAGATATTGAAACTTTGTTGTTGTTATTCTGTGTCAGTAAACGCATGCCCATGCTGCTGTTGTTGTTGTAACACAGTCACAGTTACTGTTGACGAATTTTTACTTGCAAGTATCGGACTTACAGGTTTAACAGGTTCTCTGTTTAACTTGAGCACCTATACTGCCACAGAAACACAACCTTGGTTATGGAGCAAGGGGCTAATAATCTTCAGGCCTTTCATACATTCATGTTTTCACATGCACACGTGCTGATTTGATGATTTACACATGACGAAACAGAGGAGCGCTGTCAAGACTCAAGGGGGATAACTCTCAAGTTGCATCATAAATGTTCACTTCACAGCACTTCGAGCTATAATAAATGTTGAGTGGTTCCAATTGATTGTATAATAATAAATGTGTACTCCGTAAGGAGGTGCTCCTAGATGAAAAAGGAGGGATTTCCGGAACAACATCGCATAGTACTATGGGTCTATATGTACAGTCAGGAGGTGTCAATGCACTGTAAATAAGTTACTGCACAGCCTGCACAGCACGGGACCTCGACTGCTACTGACCCTGTCTCGACCACCCTAGTAAGCGGCGGGGTTACTGCAAGCTTCTAAATACCTCTGTAACAACAACAACTAGTAGTCTCCCTTGCCTGAAAGCAATCGGCCCACCGAGCACCGACCGTTTGAACTAACGTAGAATTCAATCATTGCAATTTATTAAGGTCGCGAGATCAACACCTCAGGCAAAGGTCATACATGTGATACATTTCAAGTAGAGAAAAAATAAATTTTAATTGAAAAGTCTTTTTAATATTAAAATATCATTTGTTGCTACGCCATCACAATTGAATAGAACAATGGGAATATATCGGGAGATGTGTTTGTTTGTTTGTTTTTTTGCATTAAAAAGAAAACGAACCTGATTGGGCATGCCAAGCATTTGCGTACAGCTGGGCCAAGTTTGTGTTGAGTGACGGCTTTTAGAATCTCGACCGCCACTCGCCCGATTCGCCTAAGTGACGCGCGAGTGACGAGTTTCTAAAATGAGGTAAATATCGATTCGATTCGATTTATTTCTATACATGGAACATACAGAAATATTAAAAGGTTCATATTAAAAACTACAGGACAAGACAAATGCATATACATACACATACATATAGATACATACATGTGCAGGCTTTATGTTGGTCATATATTTCAGACCTACTGATCTGATGATGTATAAGGCGCAAACTTAAACCGAGGACTTACGATCATTTCATTAATGTCTAAATGCACCACCTTTCTCTTTCAGAAAATTATCATACCTTTCCTTTTCACTTTGAAACTGTGCTTGGACTGAGTTCATTCCTCCATGTTGTTCTTCCTTGCTCTGTGTCGGAGTTTCAGAGGTTGAAGCATCGAATGCCTCAGCTGTATATCCGGGTGGTAAGGAATCAGTACTGAGGTAACTTTCTCCACATATTTCGTCATCCATGTTGAGTGCCCTGTTCTCCATGACTAACGATGCTGGAAACCCGTAGCTGTAGGCTTAGACTTGGCTTTGGCTGTAGGCTTTACTTGTAGGCTAAGTAAAGGAAAATAAAGATAAGTTAAACAAAAAGTGAAAAGAGTAAATTAAAAGAAAAGAAAAAAAACGGAGGGAAAGTTACTTTCCCTCCGTTTTTTTTCTTTTCTTTTAATTTACTCTTAGCATGAGTGGCTATCAGACAAAAGCGGCCGTCATACAATTTAACCATCTTTATACACAAGTCGACTGTTCGAAGAGTGAACGAGTTGTGTACGAAGATGGATTTAACGGTTTATATCACTATTACAAGTGATCACTACAGTGATAACTGCTGGATTCCCAACTTAGTTGCCAAGTGTATAGTACTCATATGGTTTTTCTCATAGTAGATGCATACTTACCATATTTATACCAGAGTAGTAGAGAATGCGGAGTAAAGGTAGCCACAACTGTTCATCAATACTGCCTTCGGTTGATAGGACACATGTCGTTCATTGATCTCCGTGTGCTATAACCCGTACCGTATAAAAGTTCATTTTGATGCTCCTTACCTGTTATTTTCGGGAAGTTAATTCCTTCTTTTCCACGCTTGTCGCTTTTATTAAAGTTTCCGGCGCTGGTGATTAGCTGTACACGAGCCGTTTTCACATCGACACTGACCTTCCCCATATTACGGTAGACGCCATATTGTGTAACTGCGCATGCGTAGTGGCCCAAATACACGCAATATGGCGTCTACCGTAACACGGGGAAGGTCAGGGTCGATGTGAAAACGGCCCGTGTACAGCTAGCTCCGGTGTAGCCTTGTTCTATACTACGTGAGAACAACGCTACGGCTGCAAACCAATCACCAGATTGAGTTGTTGGGAAAGTGCCGGACGGGCAACATTTGCCGAATCCGTTAACCACAACCAATAAAATAATTGTATTTAATGTCCACTTGTCTTTCATAAAACACCTTGTTTAAGAGTGACTGTCCATCTTTAGCTTTGCAAGAAGTCTAAACTCGGACGAGGGGGGTAAATCTGTCCACATCGCCGCTGTGCGTGTAGTGTTTGGCGCGCGGTGTTGTGGAGCGAAATCGGCGTTCGGCGATGTGGACAGTTTTACCCGCTCGTCCGAGTTTAGATGTCTTGCAAAGCTACGTCGACAGTGACTCTTAAACTAGGTGTTTTATGAAAGGTAAGTGAACATAGAATACAATTATTTTATTGGCTATGGTTAACGGGTTCGGCAAATGTTGCCCGTCCGGCACTTTCCCAACAACTCAATCTGGTGATTGGTTTGCAGCCGTAGCGCTGTTCTCACCTAGTATAGAACAAGGCTACACCGGAGCTAATCATCAGCGCCGGAAACTTTAATAAAAGCGACAAGCGTGGAAAAGAAGGAATTAGCTTCTCGAAAATAACAGATAAGGAACATAAAAATGAACTTTTATACGGTACGGGTTATAGCACACGGAGATCAATGAACGACATGTGTGATGACTATCAACCGAAGGCATTATTGAACAGTTGTGGCTAGGAGTAAAGGTAATATGCACACGCGCCGCCGGAAGTGTTACGCGCACTACTTACCCGTTAGTCTGGGAGCGAAGTTGAAAAAGAAGTCTTAATTAAAGAAATTTGAAAGAAAATTCTCAACTATACCATGACTTTCTATGACCACTGGGGATATCAGCCAGGGTGAATGTAGAGTTTCAAAGTGGTGCAGTTTTTTTTATTGCTGCAGAGGTATCCAAATATAGGCTCAAAATGACACCAACATGATAAGCTACAAAGTCACTGACTGTCACTTCTCAACTTTGTGTTTCTCTGAATATAGGCCTGGCTTAGAAAGTATGATAGGGGTGGAGAGCATAATGCCTTATCTGCCAGAAATGTATTATATTGTACACAGTATAAATGCCAATGGCATATGTAATCAGAATTTGGTTTTGTATCTTAAATGTAAGTAGTATAGAGAGGACCGCTGGCAGCGTATTGGGAGCGTTCACTGCCGCTATTGTGGAGGTCAAGGTCGCTATAGTTCCGGCAAAGGTCCGGAAGTGACGCCGGGGATGTATTCCTCCGCGGTATTCATCCGCGGTGAGGCGGTCAGGTCTGGCGCTGATGCGGTCACTTCCGGGGAGAAGCTTCCGCGGACAGAAAATAGTCCCATGTCAACGAAACTTCAAATACGCGACGGGTCGCCTAAATCGTCGGGAATGGCCGGTTGATTGATTGGGGTGGTCGATTAATAATTTTATTCAAGGTCGAACAACATGTAAACATGAGCCGGTGGCTATCCGACTGTCCATGCGCAGAAGCAGGATATTTGTGACCCGTGATAGGGTTGAATACACGATGATCGATCCGTATAGCCACGAAAAAAATACATGAATACATTGGGAGTTAGATTTATCGTACGCAGTATTACCAGGCACTGTTCAACTCCTCAATTCGGGTGATCTATAAATAGAACTGACGTCATGATCTATAAATTGAACAGGGTTTCTCCACGGAGAATCCCCGTGTCCCGATGTTGAGCGATGACGTCATCGGGGACCAGCAAATCTCAACATGTTGTCTTCCGTGGTATGAATGCATTTGATACATACACCCACACGTTAGTATTATATAATATAATATATTGGCATGGTACAATCGCTCGCAAAAGGTAAAACACATCCGTGCAGGTCCGTTTTTGTCAGATCAGTAGATGAAAAATGACGCCCGCTTGTCAAATTCCCGGATGATATGAAAATTAAAATCGTAACGCCATTTGTACACTCTGGACTATAACTCTGTTGGTGGCTGTCCCAAGGGGTATTAGGTAGGAATATTGGGGTGGTCATTTTTTTTTCTTGTGGATTTTACTATGGGGTGTGGCATCTTGTTTTCTCTGTCTCAACCTGTACAAGACGATGGTTGGGGTCTCGTGGCCATGGGGTGACTTTTGTTGAACAGTTCTGATGACGCATGCGTAGTAAATAGGCAGATCGGGGGTGGACGTTTTGGGGTCGAGGTGGATTATCCGTGCTCCGAATGGGCCGTGGGAGGTGTCAATGTGTAGCACTCGCGGGGGAGCGTCCGACTGGACGGGTGTGGCGTGGAAGGAAGGCTTTGGTACGCATGCGCAGTCGAGGAGTAGTAGCGAAAGTGGGCATTTTTGGAGGTGCGCAGGGGCATATTTGAGAGACTGAAGGGCTATATCGCATCCAAATAGGGTTTGTAGAGTCTCATATTGAAGATCTCGTGGTGTAGACCACGACTTTAGGGATGTCCAAATCGTCTGTGACGTCATTGGTGACGTCATCATTAGAAGTAGTAGCGAAAGCGGGCATTTTGGGGGTGCGTGGGGGTGTGTTTGAGTGATTGAGGGACCATTCTTGGTCCGATTGGGTCGTGTAAGGTGTCTTGGTGAAGCACTCGTGAAGGAGCGTGAGACAGGACTGGTGGGGCATGGAAATAGAGGCTATGGCGCGCTTGCATAGACAGGGAATTGTGGAAAAAGGACCTGAAAATGGACGTTTTAGTCTCGAGATGGTCCATTATTCGTCCAAATGGGGTGCGGAAGGTATCAGTTTGAAGCACTCGTAGAAGAGCCTCCGACTGACTGGATGTGGAGTGTGCATGCGCAGTGGTAAAAGTGGATTGGAATGGGCGCTTTGGGGTCGAGATGACCCACTATTGGCCCGCAGTACAAAAAGTGCATTGGAATAGCCGTTTTGGTGTCGAGATGGTTCAATATTGGTTGAATGGGTCATGTGAGATATACTAGTCAAGCACTTGTGGACTACAGTCAGACTAGGAGTGATATGCGCCTGCGCACTCGGGGAGTAGTGGGGATAAAGAAGATTCGGAACTGCAAAGTAGCGCGTTTGGGGAGAGGTAGCCATGTTCGCTCTCGCTACCTGGTAGAGTTACCTCAGAGTATGTGTGTAGGTGTATGTGTGTGGTGGTGGAGGAGGACAGCCGCCAACAGAGTTATGGCCCCGTCAGAGTTGTCCTCCTTGCGTCCAGAGTGTATTGATGGCGCTACGATTTCAATTTTCATATCATCCGGGAATTTGACAAGCAGGCGCCATTTTTCATCTACCGATCTGACAAAAACGGACCTGCACGGATGTTTTTTGCCTTTTGCGAGCGATTGTATCATGCTTTATTATATAATACTAACGTGAGGGTGTATGTATCAAATGCATTCATACCACGGAAGACAACATGTTGAGATTTGTTGGTCCCCGATGGCGTCCTCGCTCAACACCCTGTTCTATCTATAGATCATGACGTCAGTTCTATTTATAGATCACCCGAATTGAGTACATGGTAATGCTGCATACTATAAGTCTAACTCCCAATGTATTCATGTATTTTGTTTCGTGGCTATACGGATCGACCATCGTGTATTCAACCCTATCACGGGTCACAAATATCCTGCTCCTGCCCATGGACAGTCGGATAGCCACCGGCTCATACTTACAAGTTGTTCGACCTTAAATAAAATTTTCAATCGACCGGCCATTCCCGCGATTCGGGCGACCCGCCGCGTATTTGAAGTCTCGTTGACATAGGACTATTTTCTGTCCGCGGAAGCTTCTCCCAGGAGGTGACCGCGTCAGCGACAGACCTGACCACCTCACCGCGGATGAATACCGCGAAGGGTATATCCCCAGAGGTCACTTTTCAGAGGTCACAAATGTCATATGCAAATTTCCAAAGGTCAATGCAACTGAATTACCTCTTTCAAAGGGTCAAGAGGCGTCTACGTGTCCCTTTGTGTGACGTCACAAAGGTCGTTTTGTCTGAATCTTCGGGAATGTCGGGTCATCTTCGACAATGTTCGGGAATGTCCGGAGGGTAATAGAGGTCAATGGTCCAGGGTATAGCTGCTAGGTTATAATCCCCATACATAGTCATACAGCAAGAGAAGGGGAATCCCCCTGGTCCTAGCTGAAGTCGAACCCGCACTGCACGTTATTCACTGCACGACGAGTCAGCCCATACTAGGCAAGGTTGAAAATACCTAATATACCTACCAGAGGGAAGATCTTAATACGGCTATGGTATAGGCCCAATCAGGAACCCACGCATGGGCATTTTTTCCTGTCTCACCACGTGGAAAACGATGGTATGGGTCTCGAAGCCATGGGATGACTTTTGTTGAAATGTTCCGATTGCGCATGCGTCGTCAGAAATTTCAGGTTCGATGTGGGCCACTATTGGTCCGATTGGGTCGCGGCAGGAATCATGGTGAAGCACTCATGGAGGAGCATCCAACTGGATGGGTTTGGTGTGGAACTGAGGTAATTCCGCGCATGCGCAGTAGAAAAAGAGCATGGGAATGGTCGTTTTAGGGTCGAGATGGGCCAATATTGGTCCGATTGGGCCGTGGGAGGTGTCATAGTGAAGCAATCGTGGGTATGGCGTTGAACTGACGTCATTCTGCGCATGCGCAGTAGAAGAAGAGCAAGAGAATAGACGTTTTGGGGTCGAGATGGGCCAATATTGGGCCGTGGGAGGTGTCATAGTGAAGCACTCCTGGGGGAGCATCCGATTGGAAGGGTATGGCGTGGAACGGACGTCATCCTGCGCATGCACAGTACAAAAAGCGTATAGGAATAGACATTTTGGGGTCGAGGGGGACCAGTATTGGTCGGAATGGGCCGTGGGAGGTGTCAATATGTATTACGGTGCTTGGAATTAAAAAACATGGTCTCTGATAATTCAATTTATATTCTGTTAACAAACATCAAATGCAAAGGATTGGACAAGAGCAGCCAACAATGCTTCTGATATAGATAGGAGAGCATACGAGAATTGTAAACATACCCATCGTGGCTCCCCTAGCTTGGGTGTGTTGGGATGAGGTAAAATGGAATAATAAAATGAGTAATATGCTATATGCTTGTGATCGTTGATGTCTCTTGGTTGTGCTTACATTGAATGTGTCTGAGCAAACTGTCGCGATGAAAGGTTTTCTGACAGAACGTAAACGTAGTCAACACGGTCTCCGGTTGACGAAAGGTGCATAGTGGGGACATCCGTACACAACCATACAAGTGGGGACTTCTTTATTTTTGGGCTATTCAAGAAACCTGTTGCTGGTTTGTGTTGTGGGCAGCCTCGGGATTTCCACGACGGTTTGATTCCAGTTCAAATTTGCACAGAGCCTGAAATAACCAACCCCGTATTTTCACGCCACAAGCGGGGACACATGAAACATACCGGCAAAGTGGGGACACCCAGGCAAACACCCGTTTTCAATTTCAAACACACCCGTTTGAGTTTTCTCCTGTCAAAATGGGGACATATACGTTATTTTTTTTTTTACCATGGTGTTGTATACAAGATCATAAAACGGGCAGCGAAACAGTTTCCCAGTCTTTGTCACACCGGGGACGTCCCCGGTTGGAGGTGTGTCCCCAGTGTGAAGGTGTGTATTCATATAAATGTCCCCGCTATACACCTTTCGTCAACGCACACATGCACACAGAAATATACGGTTCAAATTTTATAATTTGATACAGTATTTATATATAATTGGTATAGCTAGCATATATTAATGATGAAAAGTTACGAGAAAGCTGTTAGATTAAATTAATATAGCGTAGACAGACGCCCGACGACACTTGTATTTTAGAACAAACAATGGGAATAACTGTGTTACTCAGCCGGAAGTTCGCGCGCATGTTGTTCTGACGGCGCGCGTATGAATATAGCTATTTTTCAAGCAAGCTCGGCAGGGATGGCATTAGCTATTTTTCAAGCAAGCTCGGCAGGGATGGCATTAGGTGTCGAGCAAGCTCGGCAGGGATGGCATTAGGTGTCGGCAGGGATGGCATTAGGTGTCGAGCAAGCTCGGCAGGGATGGCATTAGGTGTCGGCAGGGATGGCATTAGGTGTCGAGCAAGGTGTCGAGGATAAAAGTGCCTAAAACGAGTGGATATTTGCTTTCGCCGTTTATGCGTACTGTTCCGAGATGAAATACGGATCGATTTGCACAAAGAAGGTAAAGATTTGTTTTGTAAGTTAAGAACAAGACCCGCTCAACTAAAATTGCGCGCCAGAATATGTGAGTGAACCGACCGACGACTGGATCTCGTGATTGTTTCACGCGATGTGTAGATACTACGCTTACGCTGAAGTTTCTGGTACAGGTATTCAATTTTCATTGCGGAATATATATGTAATTGTTTATTTGTGAAATTTCCAGATTATAATTGTTTTGAAGATATAACAAAAAACATTATCCCCACTTCGTCTATGCTATTTGCCATTACTCGTCAGATTAAACGCTCTCGATATTGGTGAAATGTAAGTAGTAGTGGATTTCATCCGTCTAATTATATAACGAAAGATCAGTTTTAAACAAGTATTAAGCGGTTCTCCATTGACAAGGCGTGAAGACCTGTTTGTAACTCGACACACCAATTAAAGCTTTCAGGAGTTCATTTTCGACTGTACCAAACGAGTGACCATGCGATTGCAATTAAACGAACCGCGTTCTTGATGATTAAATCAGCTGCGAGCCCTGATGATCCCTCTGCAAGAACTTGATGCATTATGTATATCTGTCAATTAAACGGAGGATGTTCAATTATCATTATATCGACATCGCATATGTAATACGACAGGAAGTTAATTTACAACGAAAAATACATTTGCGGGCCGTCATGGAAAGACCGTGCCATGGTACCAACATTTTAGTTCCTTGAGTTGTATTTCTAAGAAGGAGTTTTTTATAACTAATTGTCTTTAACTTCCAAATGCAAATACATATGGATAACCATTTTGCTTTACCTATTTTTTATTAGTAAATTCGGCTGAAAATCGAGCAAATATGCATTGACTGGTCAGTCGGATACTATATATGTTGATTCCAGTTCAAATTTGCACAGCACCTGAAATAACCGAATCCGTATTTCTACCCCACAAGTGGGGACACATGAAACATACCGGCAAAGTGGGGACACCCAGTCAAACACACGTTTCTAATTTCAAACACACCCGCTTGAGTTTTCTCCAGTCAAAATGGGGACATATACGTTATTTTTTTTTTTTACCATGGTGTTGTATACAAGATCATAAAACGGGCAGCGAAACAGTTTCCCAGTCTTTGTCACACCGGGGACGTCCCCGGTTGGAGGTGTGTCCCCAGTGTGAAGGTGTGTATTCATATAAATGTCCCCGCTATACACCTTTCGTCAACGCGCACACACACACACACCCGTCCACACACCCACTCACACATGCACACACTCACCCACCCGCACACACACACACACTACCAGGTAGCCAAACCGAACATGGCCCCTTTCTCTACAACTCCCACATACTCACATCCGGAACTGTCCTATTCTACCACTCACCAAATGCGCATGTGCTGAATGACGTCATTTCCACTACACAGTTCAGTCGAACTCGCCCCCAGGAGCGCTTCAATATGATACCACGCACGCACCACCCATTTGGACCAGGGATGGTCCACCACGACCCAGAACTACCACATCAAATATCATCTTTCTATACTAATGCCCGATTGGACCTACGCGGAATGACAGCACTTCCACTGCAAACCACCCCAGACTGACTCTCCTCCACGAGCGTTGCACACCTTACACGACCCATTCGGACCAGCGCACCTCCGAAACTATCCTTCTCTACTGTTGCCCGACTGCGCATGCGCAAAATTATGTGACTTCCAATAACAACCACCCCAGCCGGACTCTCCCCCACGAGCCTTGCCCACGTCACACAACCCGTTGGCCCACCGGTTATTGTGACCAGTAAAATGGTGCGTGTCCGGAGTGGGATTCGGACCCACGCCTGCATGTGCCAACCAGTATATGCATACCCATACCCCGGGGGCCAATTTCATGGATCTTGAGAATGGCGCCTTAGACCACTCGGCCATCCTGACCAACGCTGATTATCGTGGTCATAATGATTCATATATAGTGATCTATTTGTACAATGACGACATGACGAAGTATAACGAAAAAGGTGTGTGTCCGGAGTGGGATTCGAACCCACGTCCACACATGTGCACTTAAGACTGGCGCCTTAGACCACTCGACTATCCTGAACAACTCTGGTTATGATGGACATAATGAGTCATATATAGTGTTACATTTTCTTACACGTTTTTACATATCACGGTATGTACACCGTGAATACCCCTATGGCTGCATTTGACTCCATCCTATACCGCTGATCGACCGGTCTATGCCTACCTATGTTAAAATTAGAATTCCACATTTCTGTTCCAGCTCGGGGCATTGTTCATGCTCGTAACCTTTTGCACAGACTACACGCAGGTAAGAGATAGTTTTGATTTCTACAGCATATAACGTGGGAACAATAACTTAGGTCCAGAAACGATTTGAATATTGAAATGTGGGCCAGTCGTACACCAGTACATCTCGGTCCTCGGCTTGGGGGTATCACTATTCTGTGGACCGTATATGCGCTTTGTTTACTCTACTCATGGTGTCACAGATGACGTCACCTAATCCTCTTTGAATACACTCCATGGACACATACCCACCTCTGTTGTTTAGGGGTAGACATGCGCTTGAAGCTCTCAAGCTGTACAGGACCGCGATGCGCTGATTGGTGGAGAGAACAACGTAGTAGAGTTCGTGTGGGATGTGGGCTTATAAAAGTGGCCGGATATCGAAGTTTTCAGCATTCCCTGATACGCAGCCGACATGTTCTCTTGCCTGAAGCCATTTACTCGTCCGGAAGATCTGCGACACTACGAGTCCTCCATCCACAACGGCGCACGGTATACTTGTATTACCTGCGCACAGTCATTTAATCGGGAGGATGCTTCACGGCGCCACGAACGCCCACTCCACGAGGGAATAATGTAACGATTGTGGTCAGCTCTTCAAACGGCCCAGTCAGTTAAGAAGGAACCAACGTTTGATTCATGGCCCGTCACCACGGCAACAACATCCCACTGAAGAGGATACGAGAAAGGTGAGTCCAATTGAAGACGAGCCCAGGGAGACGAATGCCACTGGTGATGCAATCACTGCGAGCCCGCGTATACCCAGAGGCGAGGAGGGCCTGGATATCCAGGCGGACCCCAACGATACGGTTCCGGATCATACGCCTGACGACATCGAACATTTTCAGGAAGATCCCCAGCGATCTGTTACCCGAAGACCATTCGGTAAGTAACATCAGCTCTCCAACTACGTGAAAGCCGTCTTTAACGTCCAAACTACGGTCTTCAAATTAAATCTCGCCTTTGGTTGGTTGTTTGAAGTTTAACGTCGCACATAACCTTATTGGTCACACGGCGACGATGACCCAAACAAACATACCCCAACAAAACCCCAACCCCAACAAAAACCCAACCAAAACTACAAAAAAAATTGAAATTCGAATTTTGGGCTCTATAGACACTGATCACAATGGATCCTCAGAGAGCCCAATCTGTTTGGTACTTTAATCTACCTCCTGTGCCAGACAAACATGGTATGGTAAACCATGCTGCCCTAAGCAGGAGGGCTATCTCGCCTTTGGCTACATCTTATGCCATAAGATGACGGATCAACTGCGCTATTTCTATTCTAGTGCCAACAACCAAGTGTACGATCATGCTTTCACCATCACCAACCGTGCGTCACTGGAGACGGCCCTGACTCAACTAGAGACCGTGGACCCCTTAGAGTGGGCCTGTCAACAACGCCCCAACGAAAAATGACATGTGGAGACGATGAGTAATGTTTACGTTTACGTTCTTCGTGAATTAACTGATCGATCACCCCATCATGAACTGATTCCCCCACGAATACATTGATGGATACCGTAACATGCCGCATATAATCTACAGGTCTACATGCTAATCGCTAAAATCAGCTCGGTAAAAAGTTGTACCTAATGTTACGGTGCTTGAAATAATAAAAACATGGTGTTTGATATTTCAATTTGTTGTTCTGTGAACATAATAAACATACCCAGGGCCACTCCCCCAGCCTGGGTATGATGTAACATTGGAGATAATAAACTATATGAATATTGCTGAACTTGTTGTTATTCACGACACCCCCTACCCGCTTCCGAAACTGCCAAGCTCTACTGCTCCACGGCTGCGCATGCGCAGAATGACGTCAAGCTAGGCGTTGGCGGGCATTACTGTATTACGTCCATAAAAGCAAGCTTATCTTAAAACTTGAGTGTGACATTAAGCCAAATTCCCTCCCTCCGCTTATCTTAAAGACAGTCGACGGTCGACGTTCCATTCAGCAGACACTCTACCACGAAGTTCACGTGTACGACTTGATCGAAGCCCTATCCTCGCCTGTGCGAAACTGCTATGATAACACTGGCCACATACAAGCGGAAATGATCATTTAATCCCTGGTTTGCACTATAATTGAAGTTATTCCTTAGACAATACTATTTTGTTCCGATAGCAGCACGCGGTGCATCTTGACGCCTGACTGACCGCATGAGTTCTGGTTCGTTAATAAGGTCGCTTTGCTATCTCTTCAATATTTCTATATTCTGTATAATATTTCCAACATGCATAAAAATGCTACCGTGAATACAAATCGACCGAACGTTGAACGGATTATTGTTGGGGTATTTAAGCCGTACGACGTCGGGCATTACTGGTTAATTTTTCTGGGTATTCTTGCATTACCAGGTTTAACCCTTGTTGAGGCGTTTACTCCATCAGACGTCCTCGGTGCTCATCAAGGGTGTAGTCCACACTTACCACGATTTCGCACAAAGTGGCCCCTCTCTACTTTCATAATAAGGAAGGTCGCCTGTTTTTGATAGCATTGAAATTCTTCTTCCCATTCTACTAACTGATATCTATAATATCACCCTGCTGGACGTCACCATTTCTACTACCGAGGATATAACAATTGATTGAAGATCGCATCTACGCGCCACTACGGAGTTAATCGTGTCCGGAATTGGCATCAGACAAGAGTTAATCACTTTCAGGTCTAATCCGTGTCGGATCCGGGTCGGAGCCCTCGAACTACATTGTTTAGAAATATGAGAGCAGATAATTGTGGATTTTATGCGCTGTGATTTTTCAGCATTTCTGATACATCTGATATTTCAAATTGCCGATGAGGCTTCAAACTGTACTTCCTGGTATTGATTTGTGCCACTTTGAGGAAAGCATGGCGGATGGAGACATGCTCATCGAGGGGTGAGAAGGCTCCCTGTTTACAAATTGAATGACATTCGGTAACACCGATCAGCTGTCAATGGCGGTAATTTGAAACTTCCATGGTCAACTCCTGTCAAGAATGTAACAGTTAATGTTCCACAAGGTGAATATTGTCATGCCAAGTGGATTTATGCATCGAGAGTTTTCTGAATTTTTTTGTAATCTTTTATGCTAATACATACCAATTAACAAAATTAATAGTGTTCTGATGCCAACTGAATATATGGGAGGCCAAATTCCTCACTTTTTCGGGGAGCGAAAATGATGAAATCTTTATGGCGATAAAATTTTACAAAAAACGAAGTAGGTCGACCCCTGTTTTTTTTCTCTCCATTTTAACATGTCAGACGGGAAACACTCTATAGCATAAAAACCAAATCATTTCATACGTTTTCTCTGGGATGTGGGTCGAATTTGACACATTTTCATACATTTTGTGGAGTTTTCAGAAAAGTTGAAGAAGGTTTATAAGGAGAATTGCACGTCTTTCCTTTTCAATTTCAACAGCTCACTTGTCTCCTGAAATAATGGCATGAGTGTGCCCATTCAAAAAATAAATACTTTTACAGGGTTTTTGTTAAAGATTTTACATCTATTTATGGCCGAAGACCCGAACCCATGCCTGTTTTTAGCCGCACATCATTTAGGTGCATGTGGAATGCACCCCTATTAACATCAGACGAGTTATACTGTTTTAGACGCATACGTGGGTTCGTTGATTATAGTTTATTGTTCATTTGAGCTGTTCTGTCATCACAGCTCCAGAGCTAGCGTATCTAATTCCAATTAACTTCCTCGCTAAAACCAGGGATAATCTCTATCCTAGACACCCCTGATACGCCTGGGCACTGTATTGTGTTCAACGCAACATCCTGCATATATTGACCAATCAGATAACTTTTTTACCGCGACCATGGCGACCGCAACAAGAGACGCGAAAGCACCATCATATAGCTTGTGGGATACCCGATAGCAGATGAACACGCACATTTTCAACCACCATGAACATTAAGAAATATAAAGGAATGATAGTTTTTAAAAAATCTATTTGAAGAAAAGTATACCCATTTATCTACACTTAAACATCCAACAAGCCAGGTAAATGTAGGAAACACTGAAACTTTAAAGGCGGTCCGCGATGTCAGTGTATTCGACTCAAATTGGGTGAAATAACGCACGGATTTCTATAAAATTTCACTGATCTATTCATTAATATTTTATTGTTATGTATGCTGGTTTGAATATTTACATTCGGTATCAGCGAATTGTTTAGCACAGAAAATAAAACCATATACGTATTTTGCCATCGGGGGAATTTTTCTAGGGCAAGAGATCATGTGACTGAAATGACAATTGGAAGTGGGCGGAACGCGGTCTGCTACATATGGTAAATCCATGCGTTTTTTTCTTGTATACTCCTTTTCGCGGTTACAAATTTACAACAACAACCCCATGTTAAACGCACTGCATTCTGGGATCGGACAGGTGATACTTTCACTTCCTGTGCCGCTAAAAAACGCATGGATTTACCATAGGGCGATGTCATGGAGTAATGTCAGCACAGGTACGTTATGTATTGACACCCTGCTTGATTTAAACAGTATATTTATTTCACCAGGGAAACAGGGATCGGCAAAAAAAGAGAGACCAATTTATGCGGTGATTGAAGAGATGACTGGCCAAAACTGCCTGTTCAGTGCGGTTTACACTTCTGGCCACGATCTTGTCCGACTAAAGAAAATTTAGCGTAACATCGGACTTCATCTGGGTGTACAGTGATAATTAGTAACAGTTGTTGGGATAATGACACGTCGACATAAGCTATAGGTTGTCCTCGTTCAATGGCATACAACTTTGGCACATTTCGTGCGCTGGTTCGATCGCTAGACCGATCTAAAAGAAGGTGGTTTTTTCTCTGAGAGTCATTTTGGAGGCCATGTTATTGACCTGGTCTATTGTTTAGGGTATATACACTATATAGTGAAATTTTCCATGCTTGGCAAACACGGGCTCGCGCTTTAATATATTACCATGTATGAGTATTATAGTAAGCTATATAATAATGTAGTGTTTCCAAGATGTTCAAAAAAAATAAATTAAAATTTAAAAAAATTAAAATTTTAAAATTTAAAAAACTTAAATTTTCAATTTTCAAAAAAAGTCTGTGACAAAACAGTGCTACTTAGCCCTGTGTGTAACATGGTCAAGGTTTCGTCTTTGGCTCAAAAAGAAACGTTGACGTTGTGAAGATGGGGGCAGTGTGGATACTTCCTATTCTCCGAATGGACATCTGCTATAAAAGCGCGGCTAAGATTTAGCCTATAGTATTGGACCCTTCTACGGAGGGCCAATGATCGGCTGATGCAGCAACAACAACATTTTCCCAGTTAGACGCCAGATTTTGAAATCGAAAACGAGGCCGCGCTACGATATCGGTCACAACCTCCCCACAGCGCATGCTCCATTTCGCAGGCTCCATTACCATCCCTGCCACCAATAGCGGAAGTTGACCTTTACTACGTTGCTATGACGTATAGGGGAAACCAACCAACGCACGGTTAAGTTTGAATCCGGCCGAACAACTCCTTTAGCGTTGCACATGAGCGAACTACTTTTCATATGCTCTGTCCAGATAAACAGGGAAAATTATCTCCAGATAATTCTTTTTAACGCTAGGTCAACAGAGGTATTATGCAGACTTGAAAAGTAATCGAAATGTTCGGTAAACATCTGTTTTACTATATATGATGTCACTTCCGGCGATGTGCGCGAAGGCCCCGAATCCGGTCCAAAAATCTGACTGGTGGCTGGGCATTCGGAACTCCCGAGCGGAAATCTACGAAGGGGACCGATTCTACGCTCGGGGGACGACAACATGAATTTCCTATGAATCTCCAGGTGTGACGCGCCGGAACGGTTTAATACGCATGGCTCCGAAGCCCAATCACTCTCGCGGAAGCCTTAATCCCCGACCAGCAAATATTTCCCTGCGAGTCTCTGATTTACGTCAGATATTCTAAAAACTGTTTATTCTTTTCATTCGAAGCACGTTTCAATAGAAAACCATCAGTTTAAATGGTACACACGCCACGTATTGGCAAGATATAATTCCCGTGACGTCACTGACAGTTCCCTGACAGACCGAAACACACGTGACCACGCTCTAGTCCAATATGGCGTCAATGGCCTTCGAGGGACATCTCAAACCGGAGATCCCCGAGAAGTTGCGAATGGTGGCTGGGGTGTTATTAGACCCCCAGCGAGGTGGTTGCATCGGTCAACTGAGACAGTCACGTGGTTGTGTATGAAGATTGGGGTGGCTCCTATAAATAGTGATCCAATGATAATGCTCGTCTTAGTTTAAAATGGTGGGGTGGAATGACCAATCATTGAAGGGGAGACAGCTGGAACTGTACACTATCACTGTCTGTTAATATCTCATGATATTGATTTAACAGAGAGTACTACAGTCTAGGCTGAGATTCTAAGACTACGTCCGAGAATACCCTGTATCCTCGGGTCTGAATGTGAGGTGCCGAGGGAAGCTTTCTTGCATAGTTATATGGTTGCTTTCAGTCGCTAGACGTCAATTTTCCCCACATTTTGCCTATCGCTCCAAATTATTGAAGTTTCCAAGAACCTTTTGCTTCAGGCCGTTACCTTCACCATGGCAGCCACTCTTGAAATGTTGGTTTTGTTACTTCTAATCTTTATGAATTATAATTTTAAATTTTGAATAATTATTATTTTATAATTCATTCACCTATGGACATGCAGGTGTATATATATAAAAGCAGCTAAAGATTTGTTTATACAGCGAGTATTCTTTATTGCAGAGGAACGGTGTTTTAGTGCCTTTATCGAGATGCAGGTATACATGCATGTACTAAAACTTCGCTCATCTGCAATAAAGAAGCATCTTAAAACACAAGCCGACCCTTTCCGTTCACACTTCGAATTACACTTGATCTATCAGCCAACCGGTTCTGTTCAGAAGAATTTATAAATAGATACGAAACATCAGTGACCTCGAATCCATTGAATTTCGGAATGTGCCGTATGGGTAGGTTGTTGATTAGCATCCCTATGTATATGTCCACCATTACCGCCATATTTTGAGGAATGACGTTACTGAGAGAATAAGTCACCCTACACAGAGTCGTTGAGTAGACTCGTCTCTGTTTTTTAGATGAAATTCGCACCTCGGATTTTGAATGTTGTGAACGGAGAAATCAGCTTGGGCACGAAGATGCGAAGAAGTTTTCCATAAAATTATATACGTCTTGAGCTCTGCCTCCATCTTCCATATATATATTTACCGTATGACATTTAAAGATCTGATATAAAACAAACGTGTGAACAGTATTGATTACTCACCTGGATCAATCAGCGATTTTAACAGGTTTTTACAACTGATAACCGATATATGAAGATGATACCGATACTTTCACTACGGTACTTCCTCTCCAGGTCTCCACAAAAACTAAACACGTCGACTCGTCTCCTTCGTCTTTCCGACTGACCCTTTAACCAACATATGATCAATTAGAATTCAAACATGGAGCGTGCTTGCTTCATATATAGGCTATGTACCTATGTTTACTGGTACAAAATAGAGCAGACATGTAACGGTCCTCCAATATAAACTGACCAGCACATAGTCACGGAATATGATCGAATAGGAACTTGGAGCTATAATATTATACCCCCTGCTCCCCCTTCAACTCCTATACACTGATGGAGGGTATATATAACCATATTAATGATCCTATCATGAGTGGGCCTAACCCCAGGCTACTGTGCCTGAGAGTTGACAACACGGATTTATTGGAGGCCAATCGTTCTTATACTTGAAGGTGGTCCTATGTCTTCAACCTTCCCAAATTTCGTAGGTAAAAAAAAAAGATAAGAAAGAAGAAGAAAATAAATAAATAGATAATAATAAACAGAAAACAAAAATAGCACGAAAGAAACTGTAGTACAATTGTTACAACCTTACACCGCTCAAATGCTGTCAGTGAGCGTCAATTTACCATTAATACATTCCTCCCTCCCCCCCGCCTCTCCCCTCATTCCAACAAAGAAATATGAAAACATGCTACGCCGAGAGGGGGTAAACACAATCTCAGATTTACTCACTCTGAAGCCGTCCACAAAATGTAGAACTTGTTTACACCCCCAGTTGACAGCAGGTGTGAAATGTGTATGATCACGTACCGGTTCTTCAGAATTTACATTACATCATAACAGGTGATTAACCCACTTTATATAGCAGCATGAAATATATTCAACAAGCGATACCTGAGGCCCTGACAGGCTGTTGACGTATTAATGTCATATTCTAGATAGATAAAGACATAAACACTATGTATTATACACAAAGTATATGCATATACCATATTTTAATATCTATAATAATAGGATATGGGCATACCTGATGTTGTATTATTAATATTTTTTAGAATATGTCATTGATAAATTAGCCATCTCCGAGGGCCTTGTTATTCTTTATGCTCTATTTGATCAACGTGACCTAGTTTACACACCATTTTATTTGAAGATGTTTTATTGTACAGGTCAACAAATTACGGAGCCGTAAAAGGGACATGGAAATTATTTTTTTCAACCCCTGAAAATTTTTTTTTCTTCTTATTAAGTCGTTATAACGACTTAAAAAAAAAAAAAAAAAAAAATGGGGGCTGAAATTTTTTCTTTTCGTCTTATTAAGTCGTTATAACGACTTAATAAAAAAAAAAAAAAAAAAAATGGGGGCTGAAAATTTTTCTTCTCGTCTTATTAAGTCGTTATAACGATTTAATAAAAAAAAAAAAAAAAAAAATGGGGGCTGAAAATTTTTCTTTTCGTCTTATTAAGTCGTTATAACGACTTAATAAAAAAACAAAAAAACAAATAGGGGCTATTTTTTTTTATTTTTTTTTTTTTTTTATTATGTCGTTATAACGACTTAATTGACCAATGAAATTGCAGCATTAAGTCGTTATAACGACTTATTAAGTCGTTATAACGACTTAATTGACCAATGAAATTCCGTCTTACTTCTGCAGCTTTTATTTTGTTAACTGACAACTCCCCGGTGAAACAGCGTTTAGATATGCAGTATGAAGTCTGATAATGCCATTGAAGTAATAAACTTTGGATAAATTGGAGAGATATGTAGGCTATAGAGGTGGGAAAAGTTGACGGCGTCTGCCGACTAAAAGGCAACCCTATGACTCTATGCCCAAACCTGCCAATTCACATGGATTCTCTGTGTTGGTCCGATAATACAGGGGCGTCGGAAGCAAATTCAAAGTGGTACGGCCACTATCATAGCACTTAAGGCGAGGGTCCAGGGGCCGCCTAGGCCCCGGAAGCTCCTGGGTTCTAGATCGCCGGAGACGCGTTCTGAGCGATTTCTGTCAAGAATGTAACAGTTAATGTTCCACAAGGTGAATATTGTCATGCCAAGTGGATTTATGCATCGAGAGTTTTCTGAATTTTTTTGTAATCTTTTATGCTAATACATACCAATTAACAAAATTAATAGTGTTCTGATGCCAACTGAATATATGGGAGGCCAAATTCCTCACTTTTTCGGGGAGCGAAAATGATGAAATCTTTATGGCGATAAAATCCTGGGTTCTAGATCGCCGGAGACGCGTTCTGAGCGATTTCTGGCGAATAAAATCACTCTGCAATGAAGTGTATTTTTAGTTTTTTCCTAGTCATTTTACAATGAAAACGCAATCGGTGGTGGTTTTCTGCGAAGCTGAATTACAATAAATTGTGTAAAGTACCGTAACCTAGACACAATGTTTGGACGTCACCGATATAATTCTTATGGGCAATGGGGTGTTGATAAATTCATTGCAGAAGTAACGCCATCTACATTCATGAATTAGCTAGCTATATTTAATAATAAAGCTGGCGCTCGTAGTTTTTATAACGGGCCATGCTAATAGAAAACTACTAACAGTAAATTATTTCATGGATAAGGGACGCAAAAAAAATGTGAGAAAACCCCTCTACCCCGTTCGTCGTTACAGCTAGTTGCAGGGTCGGGCAGAATTATGGCGGGGGGGGGGAGAGCTAAAGCTCCTCTTCCCATTTCCAACACCCCGCTGGGCCTGCGAGAGAGCGAAGAGCCAATTCGCGAAGGAGCAAAGCGAGTAGGAGAGTCTGAGAGGGTGGTACCCCCTTGTGTTTTCAGGTGATACAACATGAAAAGAGTATAAGGCGCTGTTGAACTCCTGTTTTAACCATAGCTCGTTAGGCCGTATATTGTTTGAAATACAAGGTCGGGTACGGACCTGTAAAGGTAGCATGCAGCCAGAAACAACCTAGCGTGTATAGGCATATGACAAGCGAACAACGGAATTCGTATGAAGAAAATTAATTTCTTGTTTCGTTCATAAACACAAAACTTTCCGTGCACGATCGAAATTATTCCAAGAGGGTTGCTCTCTGGACCGTTCAGTCTTATTCAAATTGGAAGCTATATCAAAACTGCTTGCAGTTCTATTTTTTTTCTTCTTTTTTTTTCTTCCTTTCTTCGTAATTTTTTTTTTTTTTTCGCAAATGTGCCGTACCGCTTCCGACGCCCTTCTACCGCCTTGTGTTTTCAGGTGATACTATTTTTTTTTTTCTTTCTTTCTTTCTTTCTTTCTTCGTATTTTTTTTTTTTTTTTGGCGCAAAAGTGGTACGGCCATGGCCGTACCTGCCGTACCGCTTCCGACGCCTTTGTAATATCACCAAAATTGTTTTGCTCGGCACCAACCATTACAGATAATTGAGGAGCTTGTAGCGTTGGCTCGAGCGGTATGGCGGCTCACTTCAAAGAATTAAAAATGGGTCAGACATGCTGATAATTGTATAGGTATAGCTGTAGTCCACTCCTAAACAGCCAAGCGAAAAAATGTGAAATGCAGACGGATTTTACTAACACCTAGTCAGGCACGGCGGAGCCGGGGGAGAGGGGTGGGATGGGTTGAGAGGCTAAACACTGGATTATAGTTTTGATAATTTTCGCAGAGAATAACACATGTGATACAAATGCCGTAATCCTACTATCATAATGCACCACAACACAGCGTTTGCATGCGTAAATTCGACACTTTCTGGGAGAGCCGTTCATAGGTTGAACAAGACTGAACTTATGGAGTTTTACATCCAGTTAGGAAAAATGGAGAGACCCATGCAATCAAAAACATGAGAGTGGGAACTGAGCTCCAGATCGAGCAACGGTTTAATGTTCATTCAAAACAAACAGAAAATATACCGTCAAAATGCACCAAAACAAAATAAATCGAACATAATGTATGTAGATTAACTTTCATTTTTGTTTCGCATAAGCACGCATCGATATTGAAAAGTATCAGACCTTATGCCCCCATTTGACATTCTGGTAAAACACATACAAATCAGGACTAACACTTCACACGTGGAGCGCTCGTAGCCATAATGTTTTCATATTCAACATCGAAATATAGTACGCTCACAAACCACATAAATAGATGTCTGTTTAATATATCAATAGATGCTCTGATTACATAATCCACATTCGTTTATTTTACATATAATTTCAAGATATTATTTCTACGTGAAATTCCAGGGTTCGCTGATCTCTCTCTCATTTTTTTTACAGGTCTAATGGGGGGGGACCCCCTGACCCCCCACCCCCCGTAGATCTGCCCTTGATAGTGCCTATCTAAACGCTGTTTCACCGGGGAGGTGTCAGTTAACAAAATAAAAGCTGCAGAAGTAAGACGGAATTTCATTGGTCAATTAAGTCGTTATAACGACTTAATAAGTCGTTATAACGACTTAATGCTGCAATTTCATTGGTCAATTAAGTCGTTATAACGACATAATAAAAAAAAAAAAAAAAAAAAAAAAATAGCCCCGATTTTTTTTTTTTTTTTTTTATTAAGTCGTTATAACGACTTAATAAGACGAAAAGAAAAAATTTCAGCCCCGATTTTTTTTTTTTTTTTTTTATTAAGTCGTTATAACGACTTAATAAGACGAAAAGAAAAATTTTCAGGGGTTGAAAAAAATAATTTCCATGTCCCTTTTACGGCTCCGTAACAAATACATACTGTCTGCAATATAATACACATATGTTCGAACAGTACAAAAGTACTATAGTGTGGTACGTCATAGTGTTCCACAACTTGAGTTTCTTTATTTCTTTGGTCTCGTAAATATTGACCGACAATTTACAGCTTAAGCGCAGACCTGGAGTTGAGCAGGACATACATATCTGTGTCATTATAATTCATATCCACCTGAATGAAGCAAGCTTATTGCAAATATTCATAGATAGCTGCATGAGATGCCATTAGATCTTCTCCAGTAAGATCGACGAATGTGAATCTGATAGATATGGCGTGGGTCCTACGCCATCATCATCCCTAGCCATGATTCGTCTGACAAAGCCGTACCATGACAGAATATGCACTGTGAGAAATAGTTTGGTGTATTAACACAATTTTGTGCTAAAATGGTTTCAAAACGGTTTTGTGTTAAACTTGATATGTAAACAAAACTAGAGCCTTAGGCACTGAAACGGGGCTATTTAAATGTAAAATAGGCTGTTGGAATAATTCCACTAACTCTTTGATGTTCCATCTCATGGCGAAGAGCCATACTTGTAGTCTCACACATTCCTCTCAACAACAGGGCTTCGTGTTTAGAATGAAGTACGCGAGCTAAAAATAGCCCACGTCAAACTATCATTTGCGTACACTTCGCCATCCATAAGATGGCTTGCGAATCGTGTGTCTCCATTATGGCGGAGCGATATCCGGTATATTACCGGATTCTGTTCGGCCTTCATCCGGCGGAGAACAGACTCGTTAAATCTGATAAATTACAGGCTTCCATACCGCTGCTGAAACAGATATTGCCTGGGCTTACATAATATATAGGTATGAATAACTTTCGTATCATACAAAAGGTGTGGTGGATCTGTAATTTTGAACAAGTAGGACATCACATGACTCGAAAATGGCGAGTTACGTTGGGGTTACGTCGGTAGACTTTTGCTGATTGGCTGACGAACTCACGTGGTATTGATTTCTGGAAATTCTCTCTTCCAGTTGCCGAAAGTAGGCTGACAATGGATACACACGATCCCAGGGTCAGTCTTACCGCGTATAGATGACCGAGATGGTTACAGGTTTGTCAGACTATTTAGGAGAGGGTATTTGAAAGTCAGGATAGTGGTTGCAATAGAATACAATATAAAATATGACAGTTTATGTGAGCTAAAAATCACTCTCGTCACATGAATTTACGCGAGTGTTTACGTGCAGGTGACCTATCACTCACGCTAAACACGAAGCCCTGCAACAAGGATCTCTAGTGCATTAGTGTAATTGTACACATATATATATATTTTAAAAAAAAACGCTGGGACAGACATTTATTATGAAACCAACCTGATGAAATGATAAAATAATGTCTTCACTGCATGTTACCAATATTTGTAAAATTTTCCACTTTTTTCAGATAATCGAAAGCATATCCTCCAGCAGTAAATAACAATACGAAGCTGCGCATCTGAAAACCTCTCGGCTCTGGGTACATTCATAATGTACTCAATTTGAACCAAGATGTCAGGAACACCAAACAGTCAAGTCACAAATATACAGATTATCAAAAATTTTGCAATTAGGAATGACCCCCAAGGTTTCCGTCCAATCAGAGAAACCGGTATTCATTACATAAGTTTCTTGATGCATCAATGATGTATACCAAATTTACATCGAGCATTTAAATGATATCAGAGATAGAGATCATTAATGATTTCGCATAAATTAAAGATGGCCGTTCATCCTTCCCGCCACTCAGTGGAACTGATGTGGTTATTAATTGAAAGTCTCTTGATACATTGATGCTGTATACCAAGTTTCGTATAGAACACTGAAATGGTATCAGAGATATACATCACTAAAGATTTTGCATAAATTAAAGATGGACACCAAGGTTTCCACCCAATCGGAGAAACCAGAACTGTCATTTGTCATAATCTCTTGATGCATCGATGATGTATACCAAATTTTACAGCGAGCACTTGAACGGTATCAGAGAACGAGATCATTAATGATTTTGCATAAATTAAAGATGGCCGCCCATCCTTCTCCCCACTCAGAGGAACTGATGTGGTTATTCATTGCAAGTCTCTTGATACATCGATGCTGTATACCAAGTTTGGTATAGAACACTTAAATTATATCAGAGATATGTATCATTATCGATTTTGCATAAATTAAAGATGGCCTCCAGGATTTCCAGCTAATCAGAAAAGCCGGTTTGGTAATTCATTGAAAGTTGCTTGATGTATCGATGATGTATACCAACTTTCGTATTGAACAGTTGAATGATTTCCGAGATATGGATCATTATCCATTTTGCATAAAATTAAAGATGGCCGCCAAGGTTTCCACCCAATCGGGTCCCAATTCAATAGGCTTCTGGTCCTTGACTAGGTAAATAAGCATACCAAATTTGGAATTCTTCAGTGGAACCGTTTTCCGTCTATCTCGCTCACGTACTGACGTACGGACGTACGAACAGACGGACGTACAAGACGACAATACCCCATGGCCAAAATTGGCCGAGGATGAAAAATGAGTATTGAGATACAATGTAAAATCCTCATGGTTAGATGGACTGGAGCTATGCTGGGATGCGTCCTCTCATGGCATCATATTATATACATCTACCAGTACACCCCTAGTATATTACAGTTCTATTTGGTTATCTCCCCTGTCACCTTACAGTTTCAAACACAGCGTGTCTGTGATATGCAGAGCTCTTTCTGTAGATCAGGGGGAAATACTTGCAACATTCCATGAATATTTCAGAAGCAGAATGGAAAGAAAACATTTCTGAATACAGGGAAATTATTACGTAAATGATTTGACCACCACTGGATTTTAGAAACTTACCATAAAAAGATAATGCAGAGGGTCTTGAGGGGCTCTCTTCCAGTTGCCGAAAGTAGGCTGACAATGGATACACACGATCCCAGGGTCAGTCTTACCGCGTATAGATGACCGAGATGGTTACAGGTTTGTCAGACTATTTAGGAGAGGGTATTTGAAAGTCAGGATAGTGGTTGCAATAGAATACAATATAAAATATGACAGTTTATGTGAGCTAAAAATCACTCTCGTCACATGAATTTACGCGAGTGTTTACGTGCAGGTGACCTATCACTCACGCTAAACACGAAGCCCTGCAACAAGGATCTCTAGTGCATTAGTGTAATTGTACACATATATATATATTTAAAAAAAAAACGCTGGGACAGACATTTATTATGAAACCAACCTGATGAAATGATAAAATAATGTCTTCACTGCATGTTACCAATATTTGTAAAATTTTCCACTTTTTTCAGATAATCGAAAGCATATCCTTCAGCAGTAAATAACAATACGAAGCTGCGCATCTGAAAACCCCTCGGCTCTGGGTACATTCTTAATGTATTCAATTTGAACCAAGATGTCAGGAACACCAAGCAGTCAAGTCACAAATATACAGATTATCAAAAATTTTGCAATTAGGAATGACCCCCAAGGTTTCCGTCCAATCAGAGAAACCGGTATTCATTACATAAGTTTCTTGATGCATCAATGATGTATACCAAATTTACATCGAACATTTAAATGGTATCAGAGATAGAGATCATTAATGATTTCGCATAAATTAAAGATGGCCGTTCATCCTTCCCGCCACTCAGTGGAACTGATGTGGTTATTAATTGAAAGTCTCTTGATACATTGATGCTGTATACCAAGTTTCGTATAGAACACTGAAATGGTATCAGAGATATACATCATTAAAGATTTTACATAAATTAAAGATGGCCACCAAGGTTTCCGCCCAATCAGAGAAACCAGAACTGTCATTTGTCGTAAGTCTCTTGATGCATCGATGATGTATACCAAATTTTACATCGAGCACTTGAGCGGTATCAGAGAATGAGATCATTAATGATTTTGCATAAATTAAAGATGGCCGCCCATCATTATCCCCACTCAGAGGAACTGATGTGGTTATTCATTGCAAGTCTCTTGATACATCGATGCTGTATACCAAGTTTGGTATAGAACACTTAAATGATATCAGAGATATATATCATTCAAGTTTTTGCATAAATTAAAGATGGCCTCCAGGATTTCCAGCTAATCGGAAAAGCCGGTTTGGTAATTCATGAAAGTTGCTTGATGTATCGATGATGTATACCAACTTTCGTATTGAACAGTTGAATGGTTTCCGAGATATGGATCATTATCCTTTTTGCATAAAATTAAAGATGGCCGCCAAGGTTTCCACCCAATCAGGTCCCAATTCAATAGGCTTCTGGTCCTTGACTAAGTAAATAAGCATACCAAATTTGGAATTCTTCAGTGGAACCGTTTTCCGGCTGTCTCGCTCACGTACTGACGTACGGATGTACGAACAGACGGACGTACAAGACAATACCCCATGGCCAAAATTGGCCGAGGGGTAAAAATGAGTATTGAGATACAATGTAAAATCCTCATGGTTAGATGGACTGGAGCTATGCTGGGATGCATCCTCTCATGGCATCATATTATATACATGTACCTCCTACTGCCAGTACACCCCTAGTATATTACAGTTCTATTTGGTTATCTCCCCGGTCACCTTACATTTTCAAGCACAGTGTGTCTGTGATATGCAGAGCTCTTTCTGTAGATCAGGGTGAAATGCTTGCAACATTCCATGAATATTTCAGAAGCAGAATGGAAAGAAAACATTTCTGAATACAGGGAAATTATTACGTAAATGATTTGACCACCACTGGATTTTAGAAACTTACCATAAAAAGATAATGCAGAGGGTCTTGAGGGGTAAGCTTAAATGGCGAAAATTCCAAACTGTAACTCAACACACATATTTCATGAAAATGTAAATGAATACAGGCAAAGTGAGATATCCCATTGTTTTCTACAATAAATTATACTTATACTGGTATTATTTAATACTAAATTACTGCCCAAACACGCTTTCTAATGAGAATGAGTTAGTCCCACAAAATCACTCAACATGCGCCTCTCAAAATCTGTGGTTTAGCAGACGACATATTTTGAGCACGAAAGTAGTGCCACTGGAAAATGAACGAAAACACGCATAAAATTAGATAAATGGAAGTGTAACTTAAACATATCAGACCTGCAACTATACGCGAACATTAAAAACACGGAAACCTTCTTTTTTTTATAATTGATTTATTCGTTCTTAAATATTGTACATTAACATTACGACATTGATACATACATTAAAATCGACACATCATAGGAACAAGAAAAAACTAGTACATACATTACACACACAAAACAAAATACATAAACAAAAATACATAAAAGAAAAGAAAAAAAATTATAGTCCTTAAATATGTATCTTGCAGGGAAGTTCCTTAAGTAGTGAATTGATATTACTAAAGCACCTTAGACTCTTTCAAAGAATATTTTCAATGAATTTCACTTCTTTTCAAAAAAGTGAACTGAGTTGTTATTCAGTGCTAATTGTTTTTCTATTCTGAATATTTGCCGATACATTGCTAATAGAGCAACCATACTTGGAACCTGGCTTGCGAGACTACATCTATATATGTAATATTTTGCCAAAAGTATCAAGTGATTTATTACAACAGGGGCGTCCAAAATGCCAAATATAATATGCAAAGGCGATAGAACAATATGACAGTCAAAAGATATTAGCCAGTCGCCTAATTCCCTCCACAGTCTTTCACAGTGAGTGCATTCAACAAACAAGTGTAGAATACTCTCGGAGTTATTCAAACAGAAATTGCATTTATCATTGTCCACTAGCTTAATCTTGAATAAAAATGATTTTATTGCCAAACTTCTGTGTACTAGTTTAAATTGAAAATTTCTGAGCTTTGTTTCTATTGTTGTTGTAAATGGTAGAATATTTTTTTTTCCACGTGTCCGAATCAATGGGATCGAGAAAAATTTGGTTCCATTTCCGTTCCCACACATGAATTTGACTTTGTTCTGATGGTCTCATGAAAATGCTATATATTTTTCTGCATCCTTTTGATGGGACAAGAAGAGTAGACACTATTTTGGGAAAGTTAGGTCGCATTCCTTTAGGTTTAAAATTTTGAAGTAATTGTATTTTCCAGTCTTTTGGTATTGATGCTATCAGCCCCTGTAAATCTATATAGGTGCCGCGTATTTTGTAAATCTCTCGCAGTTGTATAATATTATAAAATTCACCACTATTACTGATTATATCACCTAAGTATCGGATCCCTCTATCCTCCCATTGCTTAATATACTTAAATTTTATTCTTCCGTTAAACCAAAGAGGCTGTTCTAGCACGTCACATTCGTAAGACAGGATCAGTTTTGCATAGTCTACCCAGGATTCCATAACATTTCTCCAGAAAGGATTTCTTATCTTTTTTATGACCTGACTATAATTAACAAACGCAGCACCTTTTAGATAAACTTCAGGAAAAATTCTCCAATTAGACTGTTGTAATATATAACGTCTGATACACGCCAATTTTAGACTTTTTGTAAAGTTAAATATGTCAGTCATCTGTAGACCCCCTAATTCGTATGCTTTACACATTGTTATTCTTTTTACTTTATCGTTACTGTTTTTCCATATAAAACCAAACAATATTCTTTCTACCTCTTTAAGTAGTCCAATTTCTGGATTGGGTAGGGACATTAATAAGTGGTTAATTTTTGGTAAGATCATTGTTTTTAAAAGAGTAATTTTTCCAATATACGTCAAGTCTCTCCATTTCCAGATTCCAAGAAGTTTTTTCATTTCTGCTATTTTTGTTGGGAAGTTCAGCTCAGTCATTTTTCCCAGATCTACTGAGAAATGAATACCTAACACTACAAAATCTCTCACCCAGTCAAATGTACTTCCTGGTCCTTGTTCCTCATTGATTTCGTCTTTACCTAACCAAACGGCTTTTGTTTTTTGTAGGTTTGTTTTGAGACCCGATAGTTTATGAAAGACTGAAAGGATGTGCAGGGTTTCTAGTATGGATCCTCTAGAGCCATCTAGACAAAGTATAGTGTCGTCAGCGTATTTAGAAATTTTGAACTCCATGTTGAAAATATTTATTCCTTTGACTTTTGGATTATTTCTTACCAAAATACCTAAAATTTTCGCGCAAAGTAGAAAAATATAAGGGGAACATCGACATCCTCGTCCTAATTTGAAGCGGGATGAAATGTGACCGTTCTGTATAACACATGATTCTGTATCTTTGTAAAACATTTTTATTCATTTTTGCAATGAAGGTCCAAAATTAAATATATCTAGAACTTCCCAAATAAATTCCCAAGAGACCGTATCAAATGCTTTTTCAAAATCAATTGCTAGGATCATACCAGGTATATTTTGTGATTGAGTTTCAAAAATGATATCATATAGCAATCGAGTATTTTCCCCTATAAACCTCCCAAGTGCATATCCTTTCTGGTCATCATATATTATGCTACTAAGGATAGGTTTTATTCTATTAGCTATTGTTGCCGTTCCTAATTTGTATGTCACATTTAATAAAAATATTGACCTCCAATTTTTAAGATAACATCTTTCCTTCCCTGGTTTTGGAAGACACGTTATCACTCCAAGCTTTTGTGTTGCTGATAATTCTCCACTGTGATATGCAAAATTCAATGATTTTAATAATATGTCACCCAAGTCTATCCAACTCAGTTGTATATCCGTCTAACCCCGGGCTCTTGTTAGATTTCATATTTTTCAAAGAATTTGTTCTTGATTTGAGATTAGTTGATCTCCTACTCTTATCTCTTGTATAGATTTATTAGTATAATTTCTATTCTCTAAGTTGCAAAAATAAGAAGTTGATTTTCCCCCTGACTCATACCATCTAGTTCTCGATCTTATCATCATTCCCTCTACTTTATTTTTCCTAATTTCCTCTAGTTCTATTTTGACAGTCTTTAGGATATCATTTGTAAATGTATCCGTCGGGTTTTGTTGAAGTTGTATCTCTAGATCTTGTATATTCTTTTCCAACTTATCTTCCATTTCTCTAGCCTTTTTTCTTTTAAATGATGAATATGAAATTATTTTCCCCCTTAGATGTGTAAGTATTGTTTCCAGTAGCAACTGATCGTTTATCATATATTGTAAATTATTTATATTGCTCCTTTCTACAAATTCTGGATTATATGGAGTGGCGAAGTACAAACTTTTAATATAATCAATATTGTCTTTCACTAATTTCACAAATGTATGATCTTTCAATAAAGAGTTGTTTAACTTCCAATAACCCCTTCCCCTTGTATTTTCCGAAAAAGTTCAGTCTAGACTGATAAAAGAATGGTCCGTTTTATAGCCTGGATGAATATCACTATTGCTGACAAAAGACATAATATTTTCCGAAACCAGGTAAAAATCTAAACGTGCCATCTTGATTGGATTTCTATATGCCTTTCTATTTTCATGAAATGTCCTGAAACAGCCTCCAACTTCTAACTCTGTGATCATCTCGAGGACTTTATCTCTTGCTTTTGGGTTGTTTATATGCTTGTAATTATAAAGATCTTCGGGGCTAAGAACTAAGTTCCAATCGCCACACAATATATATTACGTGCTATCAAAATCAGTCAGACTTTCCACTATGTGTTCATAAAATTCAGGGTCATCTTTATTCGGGCCATACAAATTAACTAATACTATTCTTCGTCCAAAGATTTCGATCTCCATCATAATATAATTGCCATCTGAGTTATCTTCTTTTGTTTTAAGAACTTTGCAATCTAGATTGTTACTGAATAAAATTGCAACTCCCCGCGACGATGACGACTGACCACAAAATTCTGCATTCCAACCCCATTCTGACCTTGCACATACTTTCAGTTTCTCGTCAGTAGTGGTGTCTACTGAAAAAAGGTAACATTGACCTCTTTGCACTTAAACTTGAAGCGTTGACGCTGGAGATTGGAAAGTGAACTCTGCCAGAGTTTGGCCGCCATCTTGAATTTGGTAAAAAAAACTTGACCAATGTGGCAGCGGCTTATTCTCTTGAACTCGGATACAAGGTCACGTGACCTCTGCATTCCTCCGCGGTGATGCGGTCATGTCTGGCGGTGATGCGGTCGCGGGGAAAAGCTTCCGCGGAGAGAAAGTAGTCCCCAAACTTCAAATACGCTGCATGGTCCGATTGGGTCGAGTAAGGTATCAAAGTGAAGCATTCGTGAAGGGGCATCTGATGGGCTGGGTGTGGGGTTGAAATAGCGTCATTCTGCGCATGCGCGGTGGCCCAAGGGTATGGAAATAGACGTTTTGGGGTCTAGGGCAGCCACTCGTGGGCCGATGGGGTCGTATGAGGTATCAATGTGAAGCACACATGAGGGGGCATCTGACTGGACTAGTGGCTCGGCCGTTGTCACCATTCTGCGCATGCGCAGACAGGGAATTGTGGGAAAAGGGTATGGAGATAGACGTTTTGGGATCTAGGTAAGCCCATATTGGTCCGATGGGGTCAAGTGAGGTATCAATGTGAAGCATAGGTGAGGGGGCATCTGCCTGGACTAGTGTCTCGGTCGTTGTCAACATTCTGCGCATGCACAGACAGTGAATTGTGGGAAAAGGGTATGGAAATAGACGTTTTGGGGTCGAGGTGGGCCACTCGTGGTCCTATGGAGTCGTATGAGGTATCCATGTGAAGCATTCGTGAAGGCGCATCCGACGGGGTGGGTGACACGTGGAACTGACGTCATTCTGCGCATGCGCAGTAGACCAAGTGTATGAAAACAGACGTTTTGGGATCTAGGGGAGCCCTTAATGGGCCGATTGGGTCGAGTGAGGTATCCATGTGAAGCACACATGAGGGAGCATCCGCTTGGACTAGCGTTTCGGCCGTTGTCACCATTCTGCGCATTCGCAGACAGGGAATTGTGGGAAAAGGGTATGGAAATAGACGTTTTCGGGTCTAGGTGGGCCACTATGGGTCCGATTGGGTCGAGTGAGGTATCAAAGTGAAGCATTCGTGAAGGGGCATCCAGTCATGGGTGGGTGCATGTAAAATTAGGATTTTGTCCGAAAATATAAAAAGCGGAACACGGACTTTATCCCTAAAATAGGGGAAACCACCTATCAACCTTATCCCAATCTCGGAGCTCCAAGAGCTCCGGAGCTCCGAGTTCCAAGAGCTCCGGAGCTCCGAGTTCCAAGAGCTCCGGAGCTCCGAGTTCTCTTGTAGCAACGCCCGCCAACGCCAAGCTCAACGCTTCAACGCCCTGGTGAATGAGCCCAAAAGCTCTGATTTTTCTAGACACTAATTCATTGGAAACGCAGTGACGTCCGTCAACGTTCGTCGGTACGCCCTAACATAACGCCTTGACGCCATGATGTAGATAGATGAGAGAACAACAACAACAAAGATGAGAGAACAACAACAACAACAACAAGTTTTTTCATGTAGTTTATGTTCCCCTCCATCATAACATACCCACGCTGGGGGAGCCGCGTTGGGTGTGTTTACAATTTAAGAAGTCTCTTATCCAATCAGAGGCCACCATTTGGTCCTGTCATATTCGTTCTTGCCCGTTAGATGTATTCTCGGCTGTCCAATCAGAAGTCGCCGTTTCAGAAAGTTCCATCTTTGCTCGGTGTGACCTAATATGATTCTTACTCATTCATTCATCCGTCTGTACATCTGTTACAAGTATCTCTTTCGAGATAATCGCGGCCATATTTTTCCATACAAGGAAAAAACGACCTTTGGTGGCAAGCTCTCACTTCGCCCACTGGAAAATCTCCTCTCTCCTCGTGCAAAGATCACACCCGGCCAAGGGTACACCTTCAAGGCAGGTCAGGCATCGCTGGCGATGGTAGCGGAGATCCCCGGGCTCTCCCCTGGTTGAACTGTAACCCACACTGAAGAAATCATCTATCATTTCCATAGTTATGGGTGGGTATCTTTTGGTAACTCTTTTAGGGAATCGAGTGGGAACCGGCACCTGTTCGTCAATCTTCAACGATTGCTCGTCTGGCTTGGAATTGGCTGGCTTCTCCATTTGATCGGGTCTGGTACAGGTTGTGAGAATGTACATCTAACATGCGTGTTTCCGTATTTATAGTTAGAGATGGGTAGGTTTAAAATTCAAGAAAACTCTTGTCCAATCAGAGGCCGTCCTTTGTATCAGTCATATTGGTTCTTGCCCGTTAGATGTATGCTCGGCTGTCCAATCAGAAGTTGCCGTTTCAGAAAGTTCCATCCTTTTGTTCTAGTCCTCCTCGGGCAGGCCTGGATATTCGTCGGGCAGCATGTCCTGCAACAGTTGTTTGCGCATTCTAATCGCATTTTCCAGGGCCTCGGTGGGTGGTAAACCCATATCCTCTTCCAAGTGACGCTTGGTCTTCATGATGGACCTGTGCGTGGGGTCGCCTTTCATTTCAAGGGGCAGCAGGCTATGCCGTTTATAGATGGCCATGGCTGTTTTCCTGATGCAGGGCCGCATTTCGGTGTACGCCTGTTGTAAGTTATCCTGTCCGTCGTCTTCGATTACCGCAGCATAACTACGAATAGTTTCATCCACAATACGATCCCAGAAGGTAGGTTCTGTCTCTCTTTCCTGGGATGTAGACTGACTGTCTGAGGTCAAGCTCTCTGTATCAGTAGATAAACTGTCAGCAATCTCGGTTTCGGTATCAGTCGATACACTCTCATCCGCTTCCTCAGTGGGCTCCTCGGAGTCTGGATGGAAAGTCTTCTGGTGTCGCATCATATCGTAATGTCTGGTGAACGTGCGTTCGCACTCAAAGCAAGTATAAGCCATGTCGACGGTTGAACGTCGACTGAGCGTGTTTTGAAAATACACTTGCTTTTATAACGCCCGTGAACGCTTAGCTTAACGTTTCAACGCCCTGGTGAATTAGCTCAGAAGCTCTAGACATCAATACATCGAAATGCAGTAACGCCCATCAACGTCCGTCTCAACGTCATAACGTCCGTCTCAACGCCCGTCTCCATACTTGTCTCAACTCATTGCGCAATGTCCATCATCACTGGACGTTGATGTTGGAGGTTGAAGAAGATAAAGGTTTGAAATGCCTCATGCAGGGTCAGCAGATTCTGGGCACGGGTAGTTGTGTTGGTATCCTCTTTTGGTACTATCTGTTTCTTATGCAGCAGAAGACATACCCGTGTCACCCATTGGATGTCATCTATGAGCGTGGTAAGGTGAGAAGGCATGCGTTGGTGCTGAACGGTGGATTCACCTTGCGCTGTATCAATAATAGCATCGACATTGGCTTGACGTAACGCTTCGGCTAGAATATCCTCGTTGTCGGGTTCAAACAAGTTGGACTCTGCAGTGCTCATGGTGAAGTGAGGGGACTGGTGCCGTGTGGTCTATTTATAGTGAGACGTTTTTGATCTTAATGATGCGTTCGAACAAATGCTGTTTTTGTGCTATTGCTCTGACATACGCCGCTTTCCAGTTCATGCCCGAGGTTTTCAACATCGACGCTGTTCTTTAGATTTCCATATGGACTGGGTCCTTGTCCAACAATTTCATATGGGTCACGAGGTCGACATACTGCTGACGTAAAGCCCGTCGTAGTCTGGGTGCCAATCTGTTATGGGCTAAAATTGCGGCTTCTTTTTTCGAATATCCTTTGCGGTGAAACTTGTTTCCTGTGGCCTCCAACATCTCCCCCAGCTCGGCGTCCATTCTTTCTGTGAACAAATCCTTCCATAGCCTCGAGTTCACATTATGTTCATTCCCTTGCACGGGTACGGGTTGGTCTTTCACGGTTGGGTGGTATTCGGGGACTAATGGTATGAAGGGGACCTGTTGTACGGGAGCGGGTTGCCGTTCTTCCAGGAGTGGACTCGGTGGATGGTGTAGAGGCTGCGGTGATGCCTCGCCGGGTAACAGGTGGGTCGTCAGCCGACAATCTTCGGGGGTATGGGCTTTTAAATCTACGAATAGGTAGCTGTACGGACGACTTGTCGCTCCTTGAAACGCCCGCATGAAATGGTCTATGTTCTGAGGATAAATTCGACTACCAAATACACGGATTTGAGCTCTGTCGATGGGGTTGGAGAATAACACAAAGTATTGGCAGTTCAAGGCAATATCTCTGGACGCCTTCCCTTGAGGAAAGAGATTCTGAGTCAAATAGATGACGGACGGATTGCGATGATGGGACCCTTTGGTGAATAGGTCGGCGATTTTCGAATTGTCCTTGGCCGCACCCATCAGATCATCGAGCACTACCACGTTGGTCTGCTCGGAATCGAAGTAATAGGGTTCGTCTATGTCGTGAGGAATTCCTGGGACGAAGCTCACATTCTGTAATCGCGTAGTTTCGTAGGCGGGCTGCCATTGGCTATAACACCAAACAACACGTGTCGGAGCTGGGGTTGCCACACCTTCCTCTAAGAACTTCATCACCCAGGACGTCTTTCCACACCCCGTAGGGCCGCTCACCGTCATCGTATAAGGATGCTCTAATACTGTCGTGTGTGACGTAGGTGTTGATCGTTCTTCGCGCGTACTTTGAATTTGCGCGTTATCGGGACTCCGTTCCTTGAGATGGCTTCGCTGTATACGATTATTATGTATGGAAAGCAAATGTCTACGTAGATTAAATGGCGTGGAAAATGACTTCGAACACAAGTGACACGGACACCAGGCGTATAATGAAGCTTTCACAGATGCATGTGCGTTTATATGCAAGAGCTCCGAGCTCGCGGATGTCAACACCCGGTGGTGGTAGCTCCCGTGGGGTGGAGCTCTTGGAGCTCCAGAACTCTTTGAGCTCGGAGCTCCGGAGCTCTTGGAACTCGGCGCTCCCGAGCTCTTGGAGCTCTTGGAGCTCCTTTCTGGCTCTTGGAGCTCTGAGCTTCGGAGCTCCGGAGCTCCGAACTGCAAAATGAACCCCTATTTATAGCGAAAAACTTGGCACTGAGCCAATGGGCGCCCGGCCCATATAAAACTTGGCACTCAGCCAATGGGATGAATGCCAACGGAGCTCGGAGCCCCAGAGCTCTTGGAGCTCCGGAGCTCTTGGAACTCGGAGCTCCGGAGCTCTTGGAACTCGGAGCTCCGGAGCTCTTGGGGCTCTGAGATTGGGATAAGGTTGATAGGTGGTTTCCCCTATTTTAGGGGTAAAGTCCGTGTTCCGCTTTTTATATTTTCGGACATAATCCTAAATTTACATGCATCCACCCATGACTGGATGCCCCTTCACGAATGCTTCACTTTGATACCTCACTCGGCCCACCTAGACCCGAAAATGTCTATTTCCATACCCTTTTCCCACAATTCCCTGTTCGCGCATGCGCAGAATGGTCACAACGGCCGAAACGCTAGTCCAAGCGGATGCTCCCTCATGCGCGCTTCACATGGATACCTCACTCGACCCAATCGGCCCACTAAGGGCTCCCCTAGATCCCAAAACGTCTATTTTCATACCCTTGGTCTACTGCGCATGCGCAGAATGACGTCAGTTCCACGTGTCACCCATCCCGTCGGATGCGCCTTCACGAATGCTTCACATGGATACCTCATACGACTCCATAGGACCACGAGTGGCCCACCTCGACCCCAAAACGTCTATTTCCATACCCTTTTCCCACAATTCACTGTCTGCGCATGCGCAGAATGTTGACAACGACCGAGACACTAGTCCAGGTAGATGTCCCCTCACCTATGCTTCACATTGATACCTCACTTGACCCCATCGGACCAATATGGGGCTTACCTAGATCCCAAAACGTGTATCTCCATACCCTTTTCCCACAATTCCCTGTCTGTGCATGCGCAGAATGGTGACAACGGCCGAGCCACTAGTCCAGTCAGATGCCCCCTCATGTGTGCTTCACATTGATACCTCATACGACTCCATCGGTTACCAGTGGCTACCCTAGCCCCCAAAACGTCTATTTCCATACCCTTGGGCCACCGCGCATGCGCAGAATGACGCTATTTCAACCCCACACCCAGCCCATCAGATGCCCCTTCACGAATGCTTCACTTTGATACCTCACTCGACCCAATCGGACCATGCAGCGTATTTGAAGTTTGGGGACTACTTTCTCTCCGCGGAAGCTTTTCCCCGCGACCGCATCACCGACAGACACGATCGCTTCACCGCGGAGGAATACAGAGGTCACGTGACCTTGTATCCGAGTTCAAGAGAATAAGCCGCTGCCACATTGGTCAAGTTTTTTTTACCAAATTCAAGATGGCGGCCAAACTCTGGCAGAGGTCACTTTCCAATCTCCAGCGCCAACGCCTCAAGTTTAAGTGCAAAGAGGTCAATGTTACCTTTTTTCAGTAGACACTACTACTCTCGTCAATGTGGGTATCTTGTAAACAATAAATGTCGCACCTTTTTTGCCTGAGCCATTCAAAAACGTCTCTACGTTTATTCAAGTCTGCTAGGCCCTGGCAATTCATGGAACACACCTTTACTCTACTTGTGTTAGACATTACATAACATCAGCCGTGATTTACATAACCGTAAAGCCATGTCCATGAAGTGCGAGGGCCCATTGTTATTTAAATTTGTATTTCCTCTAATCACGATAAAGCGAAAGATTACAAGGATCCGGGTTAGGCTAACAATACGGATATAAATACCAGTCAGACAATTTGTTACATGTAACCTATCGTAACATGCAGAACATTCCCAAGGATAAAACTTTCTATTGCACTCTCTCTGAACTAACAAAAGATAAATTACATGTATCGCAGAAAATAAATATACCAAACTAATAATAACGTGGACATTACAAGAATTTAAAATTACCTCATCCTTCCAGTTGGCGAGCATAATTTGCCTGCAAGCCAATCGTCGACAATTGTGGAAGGGGATCATATATTTGTTTAGTATAATTGTATGCCACCGTCAGCGTGATCTTCCATTCGTGGCATCAAATTCTAATACGCGTCTGTAGTTGCTCATCATGTCATTATCTGGGGAGCATCTTACACGTGCGTCCGCCTTGCTCGGCTCACAAACCGGAAGTCAAAACACAGAAACCTGGACACTCTAAAGAAGGAAGTTTCAGACCTCTTTCTTGTCGTGAGTAGTAACCAAACGGGATTTCGAGCCACTGGCTCGTCGCTGCGCATGCGCGAGAAAGTGGTGTGCGCAGGAGTGTTGTGCGCAGGTATGAGATTTTGTGGCGGATTTGTGGCGGTGTTGCGCAAGTGTTGTGCGCAGGTATGACGTCACTTACGGTCTGCGTGTATCGGGCGTGTGTATTCCTCCGCGGTGATGCGGTCTGGTGGTGATGCGGTCTGCCTCCGCGGACAGAAAGTAGTCCCAAATTCTCCGGCATTCTCCGGCAATCTTCAGGGGCGAGAGGGGTCCCTAGTGTACCGATTGGATGGTATGAGGTATCAATGTGAAGCATTCGTGAAGGGGCATCTGATGGGGTGGGTGTGGGGTTGAAATATCGTCATTCTGCGCATGCGCGGTAGACCAGGGGTATGGAAATAGACGTTTTGGGGTCTAGGGGAGCCCCTAGTGGTCCGATGGAGTCGAGTGAGGTATCCATGTGAAGCATATGTGAGGGGGGCATCCGCTGGGCTGGGTGTGGGGTTGGAATATGGTCTTTCTGTGCATGCGCGGTAGACCAAGGGTATGGAATAAACTTTTTGGGATCTTGGGGAGCCCCTAATGGTCCGATGGAGTCGTATGAAGTATCAATGTGAAGCATTCGTGAAGGAGCATCCGACGGGATGGGCGTGACGTGGAACTGACGTCAATCTGCGCATGCGCAAGGAGGAATTGTGGGGAAAAGGGTATGGAAATAAACATTTTGGGATCTAGGTGATCCCCTAGTGGTCCGCGGTGTCGTCTGAGGTCTTATTGTGAAGCTCTCGTGGAGGAGCATCCGACCGGACTCATGGTTCGTCCGTGTTCAAGAGTCTGCGCATGCCGTAGTCTGGCCGTAGTATAGAAAGCAGGCATTTTGGGGGTGCGTGGCAGTGTGTTTGACCAACCCCTATGGGTCCGTGTTTGTGGCTGGGTGGTGTGGGTTCTGCGCACAGACGTCACTTCCGGGTTTCACTAAAACTACCTCGGAATCCAGAAGAGTTTCAATGTTCCCGTAGACGTAGGGTCCGGATTTTCAACATCCAAGGTTTCCCCGGCCCGGACGCACGCGCGCGCGTCATCACCGGAAGTGCGCGGATGAATGTCGGGTCAAAACGTCAAAGGTCACATCCAGGTCAAAAGGTCCAAGGTCTCCCTTTCGGCAATGTTCGGCAACAATGTTGCGGCATCGATATACAGAGCTTGAACCCAAAAAGGGGATTGTAAATTAACCTGGGAAGTATGGGCAGTTTCATTTGGACCAATCAGCGGTCGAGAAAATGAGCCAATGAGCGATCGATAAAAGAACCAATGGACGGGTACTAGAATTTCGCTCACGTCTGCGCCTACATCCGGGTACTAGGATGCTTTCACCTACGTCCGCGCCTACATCCGGGTTCTTGTACACCCGGGAAATGTTTTATGGACATGGATGGGTTACCTTTAGCTCCATTCTAGGCCACTGATTGGCTAATACGGTGCTCAAAGCCAGTTTCATGCATTATGCTCATATAGAAAACACACAAGACAGGGTTTTTTTGGTGAGATCTCATTTTGTTTTTTATTCATGTTGGAGTGGGCGCGTGCCCTGAGAGAAGCGGCGGCAGAACCCAATGAACAAATTTCTAGCAATGAAGCGGAGGCAGACGACGATGCCAGTGATCACCCGGCTACACTCAGTCAGCCCAGTGACATGACCACCCGATCCTTTGATCTCACGGGGTTCTCCCTATAAATACGAGAGACAGTCAAATCTGGTACCATTCACGTACTGACCATGACGGAGCATATAATACTGGCGTATCTCAGCTTGACCCCCGAGGTTTTCCTGCACGTTTATGCGGATAAGGTCGATATCATGGAGGAGGTGGGAGACATCTGTGATGCAGACCCTACACAACCGTGCCCGGCCCACATTCGTCTGTTCCGCGAGGGCTGGACCAAATTCAAACGGGTGTTGTCTGGTGAACTGGACGACGACCTCATCCACTTGTGTCACGATGTGTACATCCGACGCGGCCCTTTCTTTGCTCAATTGGCTCGGCTAGATGGGGGTACAGTGCATTTTACCCTTCACCCTGATCTATTGTCTGCACTGGAAGATGCCGTGGTAGATCTGGATCAAGTGCTTATCAAACGGTCATCAGACGAGTTGGACTGGTCATCTACCATGGACACTGTCCTGGCAGAAGCCAACGAAGAAAATCAGAAAGAAACTCCGGCCCAAGATATGCCTGTTATAAATAAACGATAGAGCTAGGGTCTATCATCATTTGTCACCATGAAGAGCTGGGAGAAGGTGTTCATGTACACCATACAAGCCCCCTGTTCTGGGCTTAAGTTTACAAGCCCCCTGTTTCTGGGCTTCAGTTCTTTCAATGCACAAGCCCCCTGTTCTGTGCTTCCGTTTTCACGTGGTTGTTCTCACGTTGTTGTTGTTAGTTATTGTTGAATAAAAAACAAAATGAGATCTCACCAAAAAAAAACCCTGTCTTGTGTGTTTTCTATATGAGCATAATGCATGAAACTGGCTTTGAACACCGTATTAGCCAATCAGTGGCCTAGAATGTCCAGAAAACATTACCCGGGTGTACAAGAACCCGGATGTAGGTGCGGACGTAGGCGAAAGCATCCTAGGACGCGGATGTAGGCGCTGACGTGAGCGAAATTCTAGTTCCCGTCCATTGGTTCTTTTATCGATCGCTCATTGGCTCATTTTCTCGACCGCTGATTGGTCCAAATGGAACTGCCCATCCTTCCCAGGTTAATTTACAATCCCCTTTTTGGGTTCAAGCTCTGTATATCGATGTCGCAACATTGTTGCCGAACATTGCCGAAAGGGAGTCCTTGGACCTTTTGACCTGGATGTGGCCTTTGACCTTTTGGCCCGACATTCATCCGCGCACTTCCGGTGATGACGCGCGCGCGTGCGTCCGGGCCGGGGAAAACTTGGATGTTGACAATCCGAAATCTACGTCTACGGGAACATTGAAACTCTTCTGGGTTCCGAGGTAGTTTTAGTGCAACCCGGAAGTGACGTCTGTGCGCAGAACCCACACCACCCAACCACAAACACGGACCCATAGGGGTTGGTCAAACACACTGCCACGCACCCCCAAAATGCCTGCTTTCTATACTACGGCCAGGCTACGCATGCGCAGACTCTTGAACACGGACGAACCATGAGTCCAGTCGGATGCTCCTCTACGAGATCTTCAAACTAAGACCTCAGACGACACCATCGAACCACTAGGGGATCACCTAGACCCCAAAATGTTTATTTCCATACCATTTTCCCACAGTTCCTACTTGCGCATGCGCATGCGCAGAATGACGTCAGTTCCACGTCACACCCATCCCATGAGTCCAGTCGGATGCTCCTTCACGAATGCTTCACGTTGATACCTCATACGACTCCATCGGACCATTAGGGGCTCCCCTAGATCCCAAAACGTCTATTCCATACACTTGGTCTACCGCGCATGCGCAGAATGACCATATTCCAACCCCACACCCAGCTCAGCAGATGCCCCCTCACATATGCTTCACATTGATACCTCATTCGACTCCATCGGATCACTAAGGGCTCCCCTAGAGCCCAAAACGTCTATTTCCATACCCTTGGTCTACCTTGGTCTCCCACCCCATCAGATGCCCCTTCACGAATGCTTCACATTGATACCTCATACCACCCAATCGGTACACTAGGGACTATGGAAGCCGGATGCGGCTATTCGTCGCTTCGTCAAATCGACTTTCTAAAAGTCGAAGTCGTAGTCAAAGTCGAAGTCGATTCGGCGATTCGACGATGCGAAGTGACGAAGTCGCGAAGTGGAATTTCACTTCGCGACTTCGTCACTTCGCATCGTCGAATCGCCGAATCGACTTCGACTTTCGCTACGACTTCGACTTTCACTTCGTGAAATCGCCGAATCGACTTCGACTTTCGCTACGACTTCGACTTTCACTTCGTGAAATCGCCGAATCGACTTCGACTTTGACTACGACTTCGACTTTTAGAAAGTCGATTTGACGAAGCGACGAATGGCCGCATCCGGCTTCCATAAGGCAATGTGTCGTATATTTCATCCCCTTTGGCCTCAGCTGTAAGCATCCGTGAATGTTTAACTGGAGCGACGTCCACGTGGCATTTCCTGGATCACATCAAAGAGTCCGTTCTACAGCGTATTCTCACTATAAACCCGGCTTGTCTGTGAACACGGCTCTTGCGCCGTCCTTTCATTGGCTGTTATTTTAAACAGACTATATTCTAATACTAACTATACTGCCGTAATCTGCGTGCATGGCTGGTACGGAGTTCACAGACCTGCACTATGGAGGCTGTACGCCATATATATTAGAAATTGTGGAGAAGGAATAGAGAAAACGAGAGCCACTGTACAAGTAACACAGTCTAAGAGGAAATATTGTCCTCTTTTTTTCTCATTTGAAAGGACACAAACTCATTTTCTGGCAAAACATTATCATATATACCATTCTTCATCTCCAGGTAATGTGCACTGATTCCCATTGCGGTCATCTCAAATCTGTACTTTTTGTACCCGATACGTGTAAGGCAGTTTTCATACTCAAAACTTCTTGAATTTGATTGAATAATTAAGTTTTCTACTGTTTATGTATACTCATTGAGGAATCTCACCAGGTTACAAAATTTTCTTGAAGTTTGAGTTTCGATGCCTTATGAATTGTTTCGGCTATGTTGCATCCTGGATTATCCAAAGTATAGAGAAAACAATTATAAGTTTTTAACCCTAGCTGGTCTCGGCTTTTTGGGACCTGTTGTGGCCTTGGAGGGGGGGGGGGGCGAAATGCCCCACTTCCCCCCTAATTATTTTTCTTGCCTCTTGAGTTAGGGGGCTGAAACTTACCACACTATACGCTTGGGCCAAGCTCTACCAGAGAATGTAAACAAAATCCAAGATGGCCGCTTTGATAACGTCAGAGGGACGTCATTTCCAAAACGGCATTTTCCGGTCAGATTTACCGATTCTTTTATTTATGCAATTTCTCCGCAAAAACGGCATGATAAATTAGTAAATATTAATGTGATGTGAAATAAAATAGTTTTTGTCCACTTTTCATCTCGGAAAAGCAAAATTTTTGAAGAAATATGACAAAAACACAACTTTTCTGGTACCCCACGTGGTCGCCATCTTGAATTTTTCCATGATCCTCTGCTCGGGGGGTTATGCATGTAGGCTCAAAATGACATCAATATGATAAACTATAAAGTCACGGGAATTTCAGCTCCCTATTGGTTGTCGTTCCGGAGATAGCGCAGAAAGTTGGTAGGGTTAATAAATCCCGTATTATGGAATTAGAATTAGGCCATTCCTTCGAAACTCTCGTGTGCACCCTTTAGGTTTGGGTAATTTTACCGAATTTCTTGTTCCATGTTGAGGTTAACATCGGGGTTGCTTGCAACTATAGCCAAATACAACACATCCTAGTTACAGCATTTCCACAAAGTGGATGTTCTTACGTTTTCAGGAGAAACGACCGCGGCTTTAAACGTGCATCTTTGAAACCGTTTCGCATCTTGAGGTCAAACTCTATGAGCTATGTCTTTCGGTCTGAAAAATTTGTCTGATTGTTTTTGCATGGTAATAACCGTTTACCATTAGTTGGCACTGAAGTTAGAGCATGGGTAAACATTTGTTACACGATTTCGTCTGAACGTCGTTTAATTTCTATGAAATTAGATTATAATGGTCTAGAACTATAAAGGCACGTCTGTAGTGCCTCGTAAAGTAAAGAAAAAAAAACACGATATTTTTCGTGAAGCTAATTTTAGAAAAAAATATTGTTCTATTCTAGGTTGTCAAGCATGAATATAGCACTGCTGATATGATAATTCCATTTCGGTGTAAACCAAATGGTCATTTAAATGAAAAATGACAATTATCTGACTTAACTTCACAAACTCCCTAACCATTATGATGGCTTCCGTAAAACTCGTATCTGCCATCTCCCCAGGTCTTTGGATTTCGTCTAATTATTTTTTTGTGGCGTTTGCTCGACACTGGACAGTGCTGCACGCATCCTGCTGCTATCGATTAAGATTTTGTCCTGTTTGCAAGTATTTTTAGTTGTAAAGTACTGTAAAGTATTATGCCCAGAGCGAAGCCTAGATTATCTAAGCGGACTCTGGTAGCTAGGAGGCATGTAACGACGACCCCCGCTCGTCTCGATGACCATGTACTGGACCCCACAGTCACCAGCGACCAAGAAGAACCGATAGGGTGCCATCCTCACTCGAGTTGGGGGCCGGTGGTGTTGAGGAAACCCCCAGCAACATCAACAATCAACAGGAAACAAGTTTGCCAATGCAATGGGGAGCGTGCAATCCCCTACTAGCACAGGTCCGGCGATGCCTGTACCAAGTAGGCCTGCAGGTAGTATGATAAATTTGTGTATGCCAAATGCAAGCAATGTCTCTATGGTCAGTTTTCAACCACAACATGATACCATGTTTCTTCTGCAAAATACATAGCAACTGTAGGTCATGACTTGGAGGCTCATGTCCCTTTACAAATTAAATACAAAATATGGGAGGAGGATTATATTGAATTGCCACTACTTTTGAAAACAGCCGAGGAGTTGAGAGAGCAAACTTCTTCGCTTGCCCTGACAGGTAAGGAGGGTGAGCAAGTTTTACTTAAGCCAAAGACTGAAGTCAAGAAAATTGATAATATTGAAACTTGGATGTCAGCTTTCTTGATTTTCGCGAGGATATATCTGCAAAAACATCCCAGTAACTAAGCTAGACAGCTCCTCGAATATATGAGTGTTGTCCGGATGCTCGCTTCAAATGGACCTGGGTCGGGGTAGATTGCGTATGATCAGCAGTTTCGGCTAAGACTGGCTAGGGACCCTAACATTTCTTGGGCGGCGATAGACGGAGAGTTATGGCTGACTAAAATGCTTCTCTAACCTAATTCTGGAGGGTCCCTGGCTTTCCAAAAGATCGACAAGAAATCTTCGGTCTGCTTTAAGTTTAATGGGGATGGTTGCTCCAGAAGGCCATGTAAATTCAACCACAATTGCAACCACTGTGGTGGCACACATTCAGTGAAGACCTGCTTCAATAAGAATAATTTTCCTTCCTCAAACGCAGGAAAGCAACCCTCAAATGACAGGCAGTAAAACTGGTATACAGCTTCAGCGGCCATGCAAATTTTCCAATTGTGTGTTCGACCCTTGTAAATTAGCTACTACTCCCATAAAGCTTGATCGTTTATGTTGTTGGTTAGAAGACTACCCCAAATTAGACGATAAGAAAATACTAGAATTGGGTTTTAAGGAAGTTTTCTCGTTGCATTATAGTGGGCCCCAGCATTCCATCTGAGCTAAGAACTTAAAGTTCATAGTCGCTGAAAAAGTAGAAAAAGGAAGTAAAAACGGGTAGAATATTTGGTCTATTTGCTCATAGGCCTATACCAACACTTAGAGTGTCCCCTATCTGGCTAGTTCCGAAAAAGCCCCTGGCGAGTATAGATTGATCCACCATCTGTCATACCCGAAGAATACTGGGACATCAGTTAATGATCACATCTCTTCTCTGTGTTCTGTCTCTTACTCGAAGGTTGATGACGCCGTGGCAATTATACAGAGACCAGGCCCTAATGGCAAAAGCGGATATTAAATCTGCCTTCCGCTTACTGCCCGTTCACCCTCGTGATTTTGATCTGTTGGGATTTAAATTCCAGAATTCTTTCTTCATCGACACCGTCCTTCCTATGGGATGTTCCATTTCCTGTGCTACTTTTGAGTGATTTAGCACATTCCTTGAATGGTGTGTAAGAAGAAAGACAGGCTATGACACAATGAAGCATTATCTTGACGATTTCTTGTTTGCTAGTGCCGCAGGATATCCCGTATGTAACTATCTAGTTCGTACATTTGTGGAAATTTGTGATGATGTTGATGAGGCTTTAGCTGACGATAAGAACGTGGGCCCTTGTACTTGTTTGCTTTACTTGAATTGGGTTTAGCATTTGATTCGATGGTAATGGTGGTTCGGATACCTATGGAGAAGATAACTGAACTTCGAAATCGTCTCAAGGCAATTAGTAGTCGCCAAAATATTACCCTACATGACTTACAATCCCTCATTGGAATGCTGAATTTCGCCTGTAGAGGCATTATCCCGGGTAGAGCATTCTCTAGGCGTCTTATAGATGCTATTATATACGGCTCAATTCCGGAATGAAAGAAGATCTATTGGTGTGACAACAGTTTGTAGATCAGTGTAATGGGGTGAGTGTGTTTTTGGACCAATATTGGTCTTCCAATGATAACCTCCAATTCTTTACGGATGTAGCAGGTTACCATGGGATGGAAGCTTATTTTCAGGGTCATTGGGCATATAACAGTTTGTCGACATATTGGCATGATACAGGTATCACCAAAGATATTTTATTTTTTTTGTTATTTCCTATTGTGGTTGCTTTCGAAATCTGGGGGTATAGGTTAAGGAAAAAAATTCTCTTCCGCTGTGACAATAAGGCTGTGGTTGAAATTGTAAACAAACAGACAGCCAAGTGTACAAGGGCCATGAAACTGGTGCGTATTTTGGTTTTGTCTTGTTTAAAAAACAACTTTCTGTTTCGGGAACGTCGCATTGCTGGAATTAATAATGAAATATCTGATTCCATTTCGCGCTTGCAGTGACATCGCTTCCATCAGCTGGTTCCTCGGGCAGACAAAGTTCCAACACCTGTACCTCTGTGGCTGTGGAGCATTTAGAAGTAGGAACGAGTCGTTTGTTATAGCATTCTATGTCACCCGGGAGTTACCTCCCTTCAGCGTTTTAGAGGGCAATATAATTTACCCATTATTTGGCCTGTCTCGGTTTCATAAATTATCCACTACACTGACTATCTTTCATATAAGGATTACAGTCCAGCTACTGTTCAAACGTATCTAGCTGGGATATCCTGTATGCATAAGTTAATGAGTATTAGTGACCCAACACAAAATTGTTGTCCGAAGTTATGAAGCGCTCAAACCCAAAGGTGGATCGGCGACTTCCCATTACTGTGCCTTTACTCTCCTAATATTAGGAGTACTCTCATACGTTTGCAGTTCACGATATGAATGTGAACTTTTCAGAGCTGCTTACGTTTTAACATTCTGTGGTTTTTTACGTGTGAGTGAAATAGTATCTGATTCGAAAGAAATCCACAATCTGAAAGCCATCGGAGTCTCTGATATTTTAATCGATAAACTTCAGGGCTTGATCAAACTTTTTATACGCTTCTCAAAAACACACCAGTTAGGAAAAGGCTATTGATATCTGGCAGTAACGACTTGAGTCCCATTGAGATAATGGAATCATTCATGCAAGCACGATGTGGTGTGATGGGCCATCAGCTCTTTGCTCATTTTGATGGCTCGCATTTCAGTAGATACCGCTATTCAGATTACAGTTTGCCGCTATGTTAAAGAAAGCCCTGGTATTTTTGAATATTCCAGTCAGGCAACATACAACTCACTGCTTCCGCATTGGACACCCAAGCATGTGTCATGCAATGGGTGTCTCAACTGAAGATATCAAACTGCTCGGTAGATGGAAGTGTGATGAAAATAGGAGGTACATACGCATCCCATCATATGATTAGCTTGCAATTTTCAAAAGCTTATAAATGTAACGCTTTGGTTATATGCACAGTTTTCCTAACATATGTTCGTTTGAGTTATAGATAAGCACGGGAGTAGAAACCAGCATACGTCGGTATGGATGGTGTGTTCTATTTTTGTTGATTTGTGTTATGTGAATAAAATAATAAAGTACCATATAATGTGTTCTATGTGGTTTACTTTCAAATCTACAAATAACTAACACATAGAGAGAAAACATAATTAAATAAATGTATAATCAACACTAAATAAATACAATCGTCACATTCACACCTCTCTAGACAAATGTCGGGACATTTAGTCTTTGTGGGACTCTGATATCAATGCTAGCATAGCATGATGAGCGTCATCTGACTCTGCAGTAAACCACTTTTCGCCAATGACCACAGGAAGGCTGCCATCCTTTGTCAGCTGCACTGCTGCCTTGGGCCATCTGACGTTGCCGTAACTCATCAGATGTCATTCAGTTTGGTGGCCTTCTGTTTCTGATAGGTCTCCTGGGCGGTGCGACCATTGGACCTTCCTCCTGTTAAATTTCAGCTGGTACCCACCATGCTCCAACTGAGCTTCTGCACTCACAGTTATAACCCGAGAGTCGTCTGCAGCTTCAACATCCACCTCCATACCCTGATTTCCGACATCTGCGCGGAGCCCACCAGTGAACTGAATGGCCGTGTCTTCAGCACAGGTTCCTACTCCAGACTGCGGGTCACCGTTACCCTCAACAATGGGCGCTGAAGCTTCAGGGTGGTTCGTCTTCAGCACTTCGAGCATGGGATATTCATCCCCAGATTCACTCTTGTCATCCACTTGACCAACTTCAGTTGATTCTATGCTGCTACTCACCAGTTTTCTCCGTCTTTGGGGGCAGGTAGGGATACGATTACCCCAGGTTTTGGCATTAACCATCCTATCGGCACTAGATGATTTCTGTGTAGAGTAGGTCGTCCACCTCCACCAACTTCTTTCTCAACCAAGAACACTGGTATAGCAAGGTTGGGCTGACGTTTTATTACATAAACTTCGTTGTCCCATTTGTCTGCCAACTTGTGCTTGCCGTCGAAGGCAAATTGTCTCACTAAAATCCGTTCTCCGACACGGATGGTGGCTCCCCGGACCCGAAGGCCATGTCGACGCTTCTCTCGTTGTCGAACCTTTTCTGTCGGTTCTGTGGTCAGCTTGTAAGACTCCATAATTTCGTCTTTCATACCTTTAACTTCTTCTCCGTTAGGGTTCGGCCCAAACGCCAAGTCGACTGGCAGGCGTGGATGACGCCCAAATATCACGAAAAATGGACTCTCACCTGTTGATTCATGGTGAGTACAATTGTAGCCATGCACAAGCGGTGAAACGTGTGATCTCCAGTCTTCCTATTTTGATGGGGTCTAAAGTCCCCAACATATTCGGAAGGGTACGGTTGAACCTCTCGCACATGCCATTTATCTGACAATGATATGGTGTCGTCCTGCTTTTGTTCACTTCAGCGATTGCTAACAAATCTTTCATGAGCGTACTCTCAAAGCTGAATCCTTGGTCAAAACGGATACGAAGTGGAAATCCAAAGAGGAATTGTTAACTAACACGTCTGTCGTAGTCTTGTCGGTCATATTCTTTGTGGGTTTCGTTTGAGCATAGTCTGTAAAATGATCCGTTATTACCAAGATGTTCTGGTACCCGCCTTTAGACATTTCCAATGTCAGGAAGTCTATGCAGAGGTCGGCTGCCATACCAGGCCAATGAAGGCGCTCTCTGCCAAGTGCAAGTGTTCGTCACCTTCTGAGGTATCCAATGTCATTATGTAGCCCCTGAAGTGCTTGCTTTCTCTGCCGGGAGCATCAACTGCTGTTTATCTTGACCATCAATAATGGCCACACGGTATACCAACCCCTTGCCTAGCTTCAGATGCTGAATCTCTCTACGAAATGCAACCTGAATATCGTCACTAGGTGCCCAATCCTGGCGTATGCAAGAAGCAAAGCACCTTGATACGAGATCCTTAGTCTCGGCTCGCCTCAAATCCCATACAGACATGCTCGCCATATCTCCTTGCTCTTTGTCATCTTCTTCAACTTCGTCACTGAAGCACATGGTTTCGACGTAATTGCTGATATGGCAACCACCACAGATCACACCACCACAGATTTTGAGACAATTTCGATCGGTTTTACTGCATCATAGCTAGACCTTCGGGACGAAGCATCTGAGTCGGCACACCGCTTACCCGGTCTGTAATTGATGTTAAAATCGAAAAAAACAACTTTCTGTTTCGGGAACGTCGCATTGCTGGAATTAATAATGAAATATCTGATTCCATTTCGCGCTTGCAGTGACATCGCTTCCATCAGCTGGTTCCTCGGGCAGACAAAGTTCCAACACCTGTACCTCTGTGGCTGTGGAGCATTTAGAAGTAGGAACGAGTCGTTTGTTATAGCATTCTATGTCACCCGGGAGTTACCTCCCTTCAGCGTTTTAGAGGGCAATATAATTTACCCATTATTTGGCCTGTCTCGGTTTCATAAATTATCCACTACACTGACTATCTTTCATATAAGGATTACAGTCCAGCTACTGTTCAAACGTATCTAGCTGGGATATCCTGTATGCATAAGTTAATGAGTATTAGTGACCCAACACAAAATTGTTGTCCGAAGTTATGAAGCGCTCAAACCCAAAGGTGGATCGGCGACTTCCCATTACTGTGCCTTTACTCTCCTAATATTAGGAGTACTCTCATACGTTTGCAGTTCACGATATGAATGTGAACTTTTCAGAGCTGCTTACGTTTTAACATTCTGTGGTTTTTTACGTGTGAGTGAAATAGTATCTGATTCGAAAGAAATCCACAATCTGAAAGCCATCGGAGTCTCTGATATTTTAATCGATAAACTTCAGGGCTTGATCAAACTTTTTATACGCTTCTCAAAAACACACCAGTTAGGAAAAGGCTATTGATATCTGGCAGTAACGACTTGAGTCCCATTGAGATAATGGAATCATTCATGCAAGCACGATGTGGTGTGATGGGCCATCAGCTCTTTGCTCATTTTGATGGCTCGCATTTCAGTAGATACCGCTATTCAGATTTCAGTTTGCCGCTATGTTAAAGAAAGCCCTGGTATTTTTGAATATTCCAGTCAGGCAACATACAACTCACTGCTTCCGCATTGGACACCCAAGCATGTGTCATGCAATGGGTGTCTCAACTGAAGATATCAAACTGCTCGGTAGATGGAAGTGTGATGAAAATAGGAGGTACATACGCATCCCATCATATGATTAGCTTGCAATTTTCAAAAGCTTATAAATGTAACGCTTTGGTTATATGCACAGTTTTCCTAACATATGTTCGTTTGAGTTATAGATAAGCACGGGAGTAGAAACCAGCATACGTCGGTATGGATGGTGTGTTCTATTTTTGTTGATTTGTGTTATGTGAATAAAATAATAAAGTACCATATAATGTGTTCTATGTGGTTTACTTTCAAATCTACAAATAACTAACACATAGAGAGAAAACATAATTAAATAAATGTATAATCAACACTAAATAAATACAATCGTCACATTCACACCTCTCTAGACAAATGTCGGGACATTTAGTCTTTGTGGGACTCTGATATCAATGCTAGCATAGCATGATGAGCGTCATCTGACTCTGCAGTAAACCACTTTTCGCCAATGACCACAGGAAGGCTGCCATCCTTTGTCAGCTGCACTGCTG